>VWZD01010231.1:583256-646381 GCA_013396695.1 Sakesphorus luctuosus
GCCCCACCGAGGGGTCGGCACGGACCGCCCCGCCGGGGGGGCTCGGCACACACCGCCGCACCGGGGGGTCGGCACGGACCGCCCCGCCGGGGGACTCGGTACACACCGCCGCACCGAGGGGGTCAGCACACACTGCGCCGAGGGGATCGGCACACATTGCCCCACCGGGGGCCGCAGAGTGGCCGCACCACACCCGGCCATGGTGCTGGGGCGCCCACCGAGGGTCCGGAGACACCCAGCAGTGGCACTAGGACACGTCGCCGTGGCCCTGGGCTGTCCCACTGATGCTCCTGAGATACCCAGCGATAGCCCCGAGACACTCAGCAATGGCTTAGGGCCCCCAGCAGTGGTCCAGGGACACTCGGCCGTGTTCCTGGAACACCCAACAACGGCCCCAAGACACTCAGAAGTGGCTCAGGGCACCTGGCCATGGCCCTGGGACACCCAGTCATGCACCTGGGTCACACAACACCAGGAGAGCAAGGGCTGAACTCCCCAGCCCAGCCCATCAAGCAGCAGGGGCTGTCTGGGCAAGTGCTGGGTGTCCCCAGACATTGTATGGGAGGAGGCACAGCCGGAGAGGAGGTAATGGGCGCAGATGGGTGGAAGGGAAGAGAGGGCGAAGCCATCATGGTCAACACAGTAATCAGCACGACCAGCAACCAGCAGCCCAGTGGGTTATAGAGTAATTAAGTAGTTTTGCACACATTTGTGGGCAGTTCCCTCTTTTTGTGTAGGAGGAGTTGGAATGAGATACGGAGACGCCTGAAAATGAAATCTGGGAGACCAGAAACACCATCCCCATGGAGGGAGCCAGCAGTAGCTGCAGAGCAGATGGGGCCCAGCCCAGTCCATCGAGCACTGGTTTTTGCACTGTTTATGATCGCTGACTTTGCTCAGGGGAGGCTGGAGGGAGAAGTAATTCTTCTTTCACCACAGATAGTGCCGAGACAACCAAGCCCAGGCTCCAGGCTGTGAGCCAGGCACGGCCAGCTGCCTCTGCCCAGGGTGGGCACCTAAGGCAGCAGCACCCCCAGGAGTGATGGTCTGTGGGGTAGGAGGTGGGGACAGACCATCTGTGAGAACGTGCCCCATATGTCCCCCCCAGCCTGCTCCCACACCCTGGGGATGAGCCTCTCCCTGGCAGGGAGCAAAGCATTGCTTAACCCAAACTCCTGACCCCACAACATGGTGAGTGCCTGGCTGCGGGCTGGGGGGTGTCCAGCGCCAGCCCCACATCAGCCTTGGGCCAGGCACTGGGATAAAGGATTCTCCAGGTGTGACTGTGTGTCACAGTAACCCCAGGAAGGATTAGCCCCCCTTACAGCCTGGATGCAGTAAGAGCAAATAGAGAAAACAGTTCCTGCATCTGACAAGCAGGACACAAATGCATGACTTTTAGATACACTGACTCTCAGAGGAGGGAGGACATAAAAATGAATATAAAGTAAAAAAAAGAGCAGGTTTTAGCAAAGGAGTAGAAATCTCTCTTTAAGAGGTAAGGCATTAATTTTCTTGATGTGCCAAGGTGCAGAAGAATCGCGAGGACAGAGGATTCTCAAGATTGAGGAAGCTGAGAAGGGAAGCAGGAATTTCCCTGGAGAAGCTGCACGAGCTTCATTAACTTCAGGAATGAGGAAACTGGTTCTTGTTTTCCAGGATTACCCCTCCACCAGCACCTTCACTGAAATGAATTAAAGCCTGAGCCCTATTAATTTCTGGTAGCACACAGTACTGCAGCAGAACTGCATAGCCAAGTGGCAGCTGGATTTTCTGTTCACAAAATAGCATTCAGCCAACTCCTAAAAGGATGCCTTGGGCAAGGAAACACAAAATTTCTTGCTTGGTTTATGATTTGTTTGATGCAGACATGGTCAAAGGTGAGACATCATCACAACCAATAATCTAACCTATAGAACATACTTAATTAGGAATGACATTGCTGGAGGAGCCACCCAGAAACTGACTCCCAGGCCCTGGGTGCTGCTATGGGGATTGTCAAAGATGAGTGAAGTCAGGGAAGCCCTGGAGCCATGTGGGACATGCCTGCCCCACTGCCCCACTCTGACTCAGCTCCCCTCTCCCTGTCTCCCAGGGCTCCACTCAGCTCCAGTCAACCCATTTCACTCTGATCCTTTCATTTTGCTTGGTCTCTTCCCCTCTCCTCCCTGCCCTGCCTCTCCACTGCACCCCAGATAAGGGATTAGGAACACCAGCCAAAGCTGCATCATTCCACATGGCCAGGTGAGGACTCGAGGTGGGAGCACTCCCAGGCAGGGCTGTTGCAGGGAGTGTGCCGGTGGCTCATGTCCAGAGAGACCTGGCTCTGCCCCACCACCTTCTTCCACCTGCCATGCTCCAGCCTGCACCAGCCACTGCAGCCCTTGAGCCTCGAGGGATGAGCAAGTCCCACTTCCTTCAGAGTTTAATGCATCAGTGGTGCCCGAGACACTTTAAGGAGGGCTTGTGTGAGCAGCTCTGCTGACAGCCTCAAGGGGAAGGAAGGTCCCTTGGTGCGTGGCCATGAGCAGGAATGGCGGGACAGTTCCTGCCAGTGCACCTACACTCCTGAGAAGACATAGCTGCACCCTTAGAGCATGTCTCCACATAAAAGGCATTTTGCATCACTGGAGGGAGAGCTGTTTTGATGGCTTGGGGTGCCCCAGTGCGAGTGCAGTGCATGGAGGGAGAGTACAGACACGGTTGCACCACGAGCAGTCTGGGGAGGTTGGACCTGCCCCTCACGGAGGCACCAACGTGGTTGCTCAAGTGCTGGGTGTGGGAGCCCAGTGTGGCAGCTCTCACTGCTCATTCCCAGTGAGGGCTGGCCATGGCCAGGCTGGGCACAGAGGGCAGGCCAGAGAGTGGGGCCAAGGGCTGCCTGGCACCCTGCAGGGAGCAAACCCATCTGCCTGGGAAGTGCCCTGAGGCCCTGGACCTTGGATGGGCAGTGCTATGTGCTGCCAAAGGCCATGGGGAGACACAGGGCTGGGGAGCACTGCCTGGCAGGATCAGCAGCAGACCCTTACAGGAGATGACCTCAGAGCAGATAAAAGGGCTGGCACATGGTTTGGGATTTGAAACAGTCATCAAAAGGCTGTTCTGTTTTAACTGCTCATCTCTTCTTGTTGCTTTCCAAAGAGTCTGAACGTGGGCTATCTCATCTGGGCAGATAATCTTTGTTCTGCCACTTCAGCAAAGGACAGATTGTGGCAAGCATGTCACAGCCCTCTCCAGCGTTTTGCAGTCTCTGTCGTGGACTCTGCAGCTTCTGGTACCTTCAGCCCCCATGGCAGAGACTTTTTAGAATAGCCTCCATCCTGTGATTAGGAAAATGCTTCCATTTCTAAAGGTGTGGACACTCAGCACCTCCCTGCTCAGCAGTGCTGCTTGCTTTGGCTCTTCCCTGGAGCCTCTGCTGCCAGATGGTCTGTGAGCAAAGAGGAACCTGAGCTGTGTCGCTCGGAGACAGAGACTTGGGGTGGGCTTGGTGCTGACCAGCCCTCGGCCCTGCAAAAGCGGCGTGTGTTCCCTCCATGTTTCACTAAATGTCTCTTTGCAACATGGGGCTTGTTCCAGCTCCATTTAAAGGCAACACAGTGTCATCCTGGGCTCTGAGCAGGAGCAGGACACAGAATGCATGCTCAGTAGGAATGTAAATATTTTTTACATGTACACCCACAGCCCCAGCATATGCAATAAATACTCAGTGTATGCCATGTGCCAGATCAGAGACATAATTATTGATGCAGCAGGTTTTCAGAAAGACACAACAGGGTGTGTACTTAATTTGGCAATAAGAGCACACCTAAGTGGCCCTGGCATTTTCAGCTGGGTGTTAGACCACTGCCACCCACGGGTGCAGCTATTTTATCTCACATCAATGTGTCGGCAGTAACAGAAAGGAAACCAAAAACAGGTATTTGTTTATTAAGATGGGAAAACTCCACCGAACACTGCAAGGTGCTCCTTGCATGCGGGAGTGCTGTAGACCAGCTCCCTGATTATGCCACCCACTACACTTTCTAACAAGACTATTAGGGCTCTCATCTTAATAGCACCTGTACGTGTCCCTAACCATAGGGTGACTCATTCCCCCGCAGTCAACAGATGTGTCATAGCTCCCAAAAGGAGGCACTATCCATAGAAATCATTTTGCAGAGCTCCATGTTCACTTGGAAGGTGGCTCTCATCAGAGAAACAGGCTAAAATGTTTATCTTCTCATGACCCATTGCAGAGATTCGAATGATTTCATTGCCTCTGTTTGCATCAGCCCACCTGTGAAGGACGAGCATCTGTCCCAGGCAAAGTGGAGTTGTGCAAAGGCTCATAAAATACCTTTGAGATCTCAATATTCAGTCAAGGGAACACATCAGGCTGTACCTTCCAAAATTTCCCAAGGAAGGAAATTTCAGACAGCAAGAGAGAAAATTATTGTGTAATTCAGTGCGAGTAATTTATCCAAATTTTAAAATATTAGTTAACAAAATCTCTCTCAAAAAACTGAGACAATGGATATGCTGCTGCAATAAAGTATGAAGCCTTCCATTCATCTTAACCTTCTTCCCAGCTTGGATTTTGATTAACTGGAATAAATATTTAATTAGAAAGGCAAAGAGATAAACCTCTTGACCACTCAGGCACTGCCTCTGTAGTCACTGCCCTTTGATGTACAAGGAAAGGGCTTGTAGGGCTTTCTTAGGACATGTGCAGCTTTTCATTTCTCTTAAAATCCTCACAAGGTCAGATTCTGTTTTGGGGTTTGTGGCTCAGAAGCCTCACCATGAACAAGGTACAGAGTGATTCCTGTTCATCTTGGTCAGATGAGGAGGGAGAGGCTCTCCTTGCCCTGCACAGCTAACAGGAGCTCGGGCATTTGTTTTCCAGGTCCCCTTGGCATATGTGCCCCAGGAAACCCACAGGGCTGCAGAGCTGTCCTGCTGTGCCCGCCCGTGGTGATGCTGCGGCCCTGCAGCATCCCTGGGCAGTGCTGAGCTGGGATGCAGCACCCAGAGCTGCGGGGCACAGGACGGCACAGCACGGCACGGCACGGCACGGCACGGCACGGCACGGCACGGCACGGCACGGCACGGCACGGCACGGCACGGCACGGCACGGCACGGCACGGCACGGCACGGCACGGCACGGCACAGCATGGCACGGCACAGCATGGCATGGCATGGCACGGCACGGCACAGCACGGCTCCGTGGAGCTGCCCTGCTGGTGCCAGGCAGGACCAGGACCAGCTTCTGGGTGGTTTGCTCTGTCAGAGCAGCGCTGTATGTGGTGCTGACACGAGCCAGGCAGCACCAACACCCGCTGGGCTGGGCTGGGCTGGGCTGTGCTGGGCTGTCCTGGGCTGCGCGTCGGTGGCGGTGCCAGGTGAGAGAGAGGCGCCTATTCCAGCCACCCATCCCTTTCCCCTCCCGAACGTGCAATCTGTCAGAGCACTCGAATACCCAATTAAAAGTCACCGACCTCGGCAGGGGTCAGGCATGTGCTGAATCAAGGCTTAGGAGGCAGCTCAGCCCGAGAGAGTGATGTCCTGGAACCACCACCGCCGCCCTTCCACATTCCCTCTCCTCTAGGCTTAATTAGTGCCTGCTTTTGGCAGTGGCCCCGTTTGTGCCGTGTGCTTTTACTTTCCCCCGAAGGAGCATTTGCACCTTTACTATATTTATTTTATTCTGAGGAAATCCTAATGATTTCCTTTCATGCTTGATTTCCATCCTGTTTGCAGTGGGACTCCTGCTGTCACTCTAAAAATATCTGGCTCTCAAATCTTTGCAGAAGTGAGCACGACTGAGAGCAGAGAAGGTGAAGTCAAGCTAAAGAGACCTTTACCAGCTCTAAAACAGATGCTGCTCTTGCTGCTGCAGCTGATTTATTCCTCATCTGGAGAACAACAGTTCAGAGCCCAGAATCATTGCCTCCAATGATGTATTTGGCTGTGCTGGAGTTTGGTGACGTCCTGTATAATGTTTTTTGCATGGAAGTGTCACTCTGAGGGAGGTTTAATTGCTTTAAACGTGGATGGTGAGGAGAACACCTTGGAAAAGATATTTGCATACATTTTCTCGAATGCCAAATGTGTAACTTCCTCCATGCTCAGGCAGTCTGAGATTGCTTCTCAGCATTACTCAGCTTCACTGGGTACTTCTGCTAAATTAACAACCAGAAATTACCCAGCATGAAGGAAGAAGGAAACTCAGGGTTTGAGTGAGTAACAGCCAAACCAGCAGGACTCTGAATCTGGGGCTGCAAACTACACACAGAGACTGCCACTGGCCCTTGCACCTGGGGCTCGATGCCGACACTGCTTGCAGAAGTCTGGAGTGGAGCAGGGGCAAGTACTCAGCACTGCCTGCTCCCAGACATTGGCCTGACTTTGCAGAAAGTGCAGGAGTGATTTCAAGAGTGCAAGGCTGGTGACAGAGACCTCAGCTGCCACCAAGGGCAGGGCACACACCTGCACCACACAGCACCTGCACCTCTGCTCACACCTCGCCTTCACAGCACTGATTCCAGAAAGTGCTCACCATAATCATCCCTCCAGTGACCTTCACACAAGGCCAGGAGGTGCCACACAAGTCCCTTGTGCTTCTTTCTCCACAGAATTCAAGGGCAAATGTCTCTCAAGTGGCCTTGGAGGTTACACAGCATCAGTCACAACAATCTGGTCTAAAGAAATCTTTACTCCACTGCATATCTCACTCTGCAGGGCAGTTCATTTTTGTAATTACTTAGTGCTTTGAAGCATCAGATGTTGAGATAAGCAGGACCCTGCCGTTAGGAGTGAAACAGGTATTGATTTAACGCCCTCACTGCAGGGGATCGTAAGGCATCAGGAAGCGCCTCATTTCCCAGCCACAGCCATCCCCAAGGGTGAGCTTGCTGCCTGCCTGCCTTTCCCCGGACACATGCTCTTTTGCAGCCTAGATGTTGTACCTGCAGAGAGAGGGATTTACAGCAGCCAGGGATGTGCAGGCTGGCCAGCAGTGCTGTATGGCAGCCCCAGCTGTGCTGCCACACAGCAAAAATCAGAAGAATGGTGTTTTCTGGCCCATCACACAGTCCATTTGCTGCAAGACCAACACCTTCTGGAAGCATGAGGTTCATTGTGGAGGTGCTGTGCAGTTGTGTGCATGCATGTGATGGTCAGCACCTTTCAGGCACGATGGGTTTGCTGAGCATGTACAAACCATCTGCCCAGGAAAGCCACAAAGAAGGGCACCAGCCCCAGCCCCACGCACAAGATGGCAGGGGTTCTGTTTGCCTTCAGGGAAAGAGAGCAGTCCTGTCAGGGTGGGTCCTGAAAGAGGCAGAGCATTTCCCGAGGGACACCATGTCTCTGGTGGGACAGGGGGTTTGTGCCATCAGTAACAGGGGCTTCAGTCCATGGTCAGGCTGACCTTGCTCTGGTATTTTCTGGGGGACCCTCAGGATCTCTGCCCAAGCCCACACTGGGGTCTGCAGCTGACACAGTGACCCTGGGACGTGGGGCAGGGCAGGAGAGGGAGAGCATCACCAGCCAGTTCTGTGGCAAAGCAGAATTTAACCAAGACACCAGGGCTCATATTTGCGTGTTGTGAACAACCTGAGTGACCACATGATGTAAACTGCAGCCAGAAATATTCCAACTGAAAGTCAGACAGCATTTTGCAAGAGCAAAAGTGGAAGTGATAATTTCTTCCTGTCTTGCTGTCACCCAACTAAAGCAGTGTAATTCCACAGAATTGAAGCATCAGCCACACATCCCACCTTCCTGAAATACAAGCTATGGAGCTCCTTACAGGGTTTTACAGATGATACTACGAGGCCTGTGATACAGAGGCAGCCAGACATGAGGACCTAATGGGTCTGCTGGCCCAGATGCCGTGTCCCCAAATAGTCACCACCTCATGATTCACCGGGGTGAGAGGTGCTCCCTGCACTACCAGCATGACAGCTGGTTTCAGGTAGGTTTGCAGAGTTCCTTTTCTTATGCAACCTCCATTAGTTATTCACAGGGCCGACTGCAGCTAGCAGGGAGTTTGCTAAGAACGGTGCCTGGTTACAACAACAAACCAGGCCTGGCTTTGCCACTGGCATATTTTTCTCAGATAAACTAAGAAAAAAATATTTTACACTGTGCAGTTCATTGTACACAACCTGGAATTTAAGCTGTTTAGTTTGTAAGGGTATTTTAAACTAACCAAGCAGCTTTTTGTTAACGTTTCCCCAGTGCTGCAGATTTCTGGGTTTAGAATAGCTCGGCTCACTTTGAGCTTCGCTGGGACAGAGGGATGGGATGTTGTACATCCCAGCCACAACTCTGAGACTGTGCAACCGTTTTTCAGGCAATGACCCTGAAATAAATCGGAGTATCAGCCAAAGGCCTGACCCTCAGGCTTTCCCTTGGCTTTCAGAGCATGGGGAGCTGCTGGTTACAGCTTCATCTCACCCCACAGCCAGAGAGACAGACACAGGCAGCAGCACGACAGCAACGGGAAAGGCACCCACTTCAATCCATGTGCATGGCTGGATGGATGTGGCAGAGAGAAGGAGCAGCTGGATCTATCAGAAGAGTTATTGCAGGGGGGAAAGGAGGCTGGCAGAGCTGATCTTTTCTTGGAAGGAGAGGAGGATCCCAGGAGAAGGGCCTTGCCAAGAAAGAAGTAATTCCCTTGCCCTTGGCTCTTGCTCTTTTCTCACCAGGCTCTCCAGCTCCAGCTGCTGGAGCGGGTCTGGCTGGGGTGGAGGGGAGTCCCTGCAGTGGGGCTGGTCGGGTGCTGTGGTTGCATTTCTGACAACCCAGGGCTTTCCTCACTGCCCAGCAGGGCTGGCACAGCAGCAAGGCCTTGTCTTTTCCCCACTCTGCCCCTGCAGGGAGGAGACTGGGGAGGTGAGAGGCTGAGGGGGGAACACACAGCTGACCCTCAGTGACCAGAGGAATATTCCACCCCACAGGACATTATGTTCAGCAATAAAAGCTCAGGGACAGGATGAGGAAAGGAAGATGTTCAAGGTTACAGTGTTTGTCTTCCCAAGTATCCCCTTTGCCTCTCTCACATTTGTACTTCTCCCCTTGTCTCTGCTCCAGGCTGCAGGAGCCATGTTCTCTGTCCAGGGCAAGACAGGCCACAGTGCCACGGGAAGGGATGTCCCTCTATGTCCCATGGAGCCCGTGTGTTGTCTGTCAAAAGTGATTTGTGGAGTAGGTGTGAACAGGAGCTGTGTTTTATCAACAAAGCAATTTCTGTCCTGATGAGGGATTGCAGAGATAACAGAAGCAGCAGAACATTCTTTTAGGGAGACACTTCAGAGAATGCCCATAAAACCCACCGGCAGCAGCCTCTGACAGAAAGGACACGTGAGTGAGTGTGGTGTAACAGGCAGAGCAGGAGGCAGCACATTCAGGTGATTATTCTTCTCTCTGCTCTCACTTTGCAGGGTATCGGACAGGATAGCTACATCATTTCAGCTGTGAAACCTTTCTCTGGCAGCAGAGGCACCATGGACAGGGTAACAGAGCCTCTCAAAAAGCTGGGTCCCACTGCATTGGGCAGAGATCCCTGCCTGGCTGCAGCAGGGCACTGGGCAGAGCTGGGAAGACCAGCTGGGAAATCTGTGCGCACACTGGTGTTAAATCACACTTTGGGTGCCTCCCTGTGTCCCAGCTGCCTTTGCCAGGCCATCCCATTACTGGCAAAGGGCAGAGAAGACTGGCATCCTTCTTGCCTGCTGCAAGGGCTGGCCGTTCTGGAGGCAGCTTGAGAGCAGGCTGCTCATGTGAGCATGAGGTGACAGGCCCTGGGAGTGCCCAGCAGCTCCGGATACTGCCGTGAGCAAGAAATGCAGTTATTTGTACAGTTGTTCTCCTCTCCCATTGCCATTTGTTTGTAGACATGTCACAGCAGATGCACCTCAGCAGTACAACAAATACTTGGACTCATTTGAGGCTGGCACCAGCAAATGTAATCCAACTAACCAAACACTGTTTATCAGAGTTGTCACAAAGATTTGTTAATTCCCTCTGACAGAAGGGCTCTCAGGATAGTCTGTAATACGGAAGGAGGAAGAACTTTTAATTTATATACCAACAAGAATGTAGTCCAGAGAACACCTAAACCCTGCCCTCAGTGAACAGGTATTCAGCATTTGAAGCAGGCCCAGGTGGAGGGGCAGGCAGTGAGGGCTGCTGTGCAGGGAGGAGAGCAGGGGACAGGCAAGACCAGACTTCCTGCAGCTGGTATTGGGGTTTCACCTCCTGGGTGACAAGTGGCTCCTGTCTGGGGAGCAGCTGCTGCCTGCCCACCATGGGTGAAGGGGGACACAACACTCGTGGTCCCCTGCAGTGCAGAGCCCCATGTCCAAGGAAGCTGGTGGCAGCCAGACCCAGATCTGAAAGGGAAATGGCTCTGCTGGATGGGACTGGGTGCCAGAGGAAGCTGCAGATACCAGAAGTTTTCATGATTTCAGTGTACTGAGGAGCAGCTGGAGAGGCTGTCAGGAGCTAGGCTGGGTCGGCTTGCCCTGCTCTTTGTCTCCTGAGATGCTGCCTATGGCCCCTGCTGGCTTTGGGGGTGGGAAATGGAAGCAGTTGGTTTTTTAAGTTCTAATTCTGGCCTGTCCATAATTGATTTTCCCATTCTTCATTATTTCATTCGTTTTTCTTAATTTACAAATACTGGTTTCTACTGCTGTCATCTTTTTTCTCTGTTATCCCCTCTGCACATGCAGACATGGAATGTGCCATCAGATTCTGGGATGGACACACATGCACCAAATACATAGATACACTCCAGAAATCACATCTGGGGCAGGATGAGGGAGGCCTGAACTAGCAATGATGGCTTGAAATGAAGCACTGAACATCCCTTTAAAGAAGAAAGTAGATTGACTTGAGGAAGACATTCAGGAAGAAGTGGGAAAGGGCGGTACTTCGTCACCACTGCCTTCTCTTACCTCCTTTCCTGAGTGTACAGAAGAACTTGGAGGCCACTGCTGGGACCCCCTGGGCTAGTGCAGTGTGGCTTTGTCCCTGGGGCTGGCAGAAGATGTGGCTGTGGAGCTGCACCATGCGGGGCTCCAGCCCATCTGGCTGGTTGCCTGCAGTGTGCAGAAAGGGCAGATAAGTAAGTGGTGTCAGTGAGAGCCGTCTGTGCCAGTAAACAAACCAAAACCTCTTTACTGGGAGATTGGGGTGAAAAAGTGGGAGCAGATTTCCTCAGTATTTGTGGGTCTTAAGATAAAGTGTTGGTCGGAGCGCAGGTGGAGGGGACCACGTGAGATGCTTTCCAGCTCACCCGTTGACTTGCTGTCTGTTTTGGGGCCATTTCTCCAGCCTCCCTCTGCCTCAGTTTAGGCATTTGTGAAATAGCAACTGCCTCCTGCCGAAGCCTGTCACTAAACATAGCCCATTTGTGCTGGGAGAGTCACGTTGTGAGACAGAAGGCCCATCACACACTGCTGCGAGAGGGGACTCGATGAGTCACGGCACAGCACCAGCTCAGAAATTCATGAAATGCCTAAATTTGCAGTCAAAAAAATTCATTGTTTAAAGCCAAAAACAAGAGAGGACAATTCCTCTCTGTCCTGTCTCTGGGGTAGCACCTGCTGGCCCCACCTGTCAGTGTCTGAACCAGGCAGCCAGCAGAGCCTGCCTGCTGGGAGCTCCGTGGATGGGGACAGCCCTGTGTGTGCAGACGTGGCACAGCAGCAGCTGGTGTGTGGCAGGGCACAAGCCAGCACAAACCAGCATCCAGTGCCAAAAATGAGGGCATGGGATTGGGGTCAGGAGAGCTGCTTTTCCCTGAAAAGCAAACAGGGGCAGAGTAGTTGGCTGCTGCTTCTCAGCAAGGTCCTCCTCACCCCATCCCCATGTCCAAGGCAAGCGCACAGTTCAGTCTCGCCAGCCCTCGTAGCCACCCACTCACCAGCAGTGCCAGCAGGTGACGTGACAGTGTCCTTGGGAACACTCCCTGCCAGTGCCCTTTAGGTCCGTGTTCCCAAGGGCTGAGCCCATTTGCATTGCAGGTGAATCACAACCTTTGGTGCCTGGCTCCAGCAGCACATCTTGCTGGGCACTGGCTGCAGCCACGAGATGTGATTTCCACTGTCACTGCTTCCTCCTGGATAAATGCCAGACTAAGCATGTCAAAACCTAAGACTAAACATGCCTTAAAAAGCAAACAAACTAAGCATCTATGGTTTAAAACAGAAGATACCAAAGCAGCAGGAGACACATTACCTGCTGAGAACAAGTGCCTGGGGTTTGCCTGCCTATTTACTTGTTTATGATTATCCATGCAAGTGTGTGTGTGTACCCAGGCACATGCCCACTGCATGTAGCCAGAGAACAAGAGAATAAAATGCTATATATACTAAGGCACATTAAGAAGATAGAAAAACAAATCTATACAGTGAAGGGTTTAAAAGAATTTTCAGCATTTCATCAGTCAGCCTAAGAGAATCCTTCCCATCTGCCCCAGAGCAATAAAGCAAGCAAATTACAGGCTGAGGCTCTCCCTGCCTCTCAGTGGCAGCTGAACCTTCGCCTCTGCAATAAAGAAATGCCCTGGGTTTGATAACAAAGGTCATCTCCCCTGTGCCAGGACCATCAGTTCTCTTCCTCAGTCTCACAGTGAGAGAGGGGAGTGGGAGAGGATGATCCTTTGGCACAGAGGTTGCTCTCAGGACAATGCAGCTCCCCAGCACTCACGTCCCAGCCTGCCAAGGTGTTCAGAAGCTCTGATGGGCCCAGTCCTGGGGGGTGATGAAGCCCCCAAAAGGCAGGTTTTGTAAGCAATAACTGCCCTATTGGCACTTTGGTGCTGTACCCACAGGCATTTCCTCCTCACATGCAGCCCACAGATATTGCCATTTTAAGGCCACTGCTGATTTTGGTGCTCTTAACAGTGCTGGTTTTTGTCTTTGAAACCCCTGCCCTTAGAGCCTTATGGATCCTATTCCATGCCAGAATCAGGATCTGGCTTCAGGTGAGTTCAGAGCTGAGCCCCCCTCTATGCCCCCCAAATATTATGGTTTTACTATAAATCCAAGGTATGAAGGTGAGGGATGTATTGAAACACCTTAGGATTGTTCTGCAGTAAATCCATGGGAAGCACCTCCACGCTGCCTGTGTCTGGCATTCTCCTCCCTCTGTCTTGCTGCTCCTGTGCAGGAGGAAGGGCAGCATTTCAGAGGCTCAAGGGTGACTTTAACCTGCCTGAGATCACCGTGTTTGTAGATAATCTAAAAGGCAAACCCAAATGTCTCCAAGGCCAAAGACTGTTGTAACAGCCAAAGCAACTCCCTAGAGAAAATCTGGCACAGCCTTGCTCTTTGGAGCCAACAGCCTCCACTCCTGAGCCAGCACCAAGTCCTGGGCTCTAAATTAGCACCTTCCCCTGCATTTCCAGCACAAGGTTACAGCTGGTCACTTACTCATCTCTGCCTGCCCTCAGTGTTCCACACAGCTATCTATTTAGGCTGCTCTGTATAATTTAAGAATTAGAACTAAACACTATGTTACCTACAGCCACATCATCTCAGATGAGCTTAAACAACTCTGAAATTCTTGGGATCTATTAAAAGCAACATGCAGGGCATGCATTAATCAACAGATTCTCCGTAGCCATGCATCAGAAAACCACAAGTGAGAGGCAGCCTGAACAGCTTCCTGCCAAAATGATGACTTTCTTTTGTGACCAAGTCCTTGAAAAACCATCTGCTCTGGGATGCCAGTGGTGCCTGGCTCAGTGGTTACCTCAGTGGCATAAATGGACTTGCCCCTTCTCACTGGCACCAACAGGTCAAACAAGCAGTGGTATTTCCTGATGATGAGTCAGAGAGGAGATATGAAAATCACCATCTCTCCACACAGAACATTTGAGACATTATAATTTGATATCACCTGTGGTTACTTCAGCCCTTGTGCCCTGCTCTGAGGGACAGCAGAGCAGCTCAGAGGAGAGGAGAGGAGACAATCCAGAGCAGCTGCCCCACTGTGCCTCCTGCTTCTTGTGGCTTCCTGTTCTCACACAGCCCTTAACCCAGCAGCTCTTGGTGTCTCTGATGCTCCCCCTCCAGCAAAGCCTCCCTGGGACCCTTGTCCTCCTTCTACCTTTTCCCTTTTCCTTTATTTTTTCCCCTTCACATCCTGGCTTTTGTGAGGTTGCTCCTGGGTTTGTGTTTCTCTATGTTCTCAGGCCTCTGCTTTCCTGGCTTAATTCTCCTTCCTTCTGCTTACCTTCCTGGCCCCTGCCATGGCTCCCCAAATCCATCTGTGGCTCCCCTTTGGCCAGGGCCAGCAGGCACAGCGAGGAGAAGGCAGCTCACAGCCTGAGGGGTCACACCTGCACTCCTCCTCCTGCTGCTCCATCCCTCAAGACTGAAAGCAAGGCCTGTGAAACAAGAGAAGTGTGGAGTGTTCTCATCATGCCAGTTGAAAGATTTAAGGAACAAAAACAACCCAAAAAATGAGGCCAAGGCTGAGGCCAAAACCAAAAAAACCCAAAACAAAACAAAAGAGAAAGCAAGCCAGTACAATTTCTGGACTTCATTCTTACATCAGATAGAATCATAGAATGGATTGGGTTGGAAAAGACCTCTGAGATCAGCAAGTCCAACCCTTGATCCAACCCCACTGTGATCACCAGCCCAGTGCACTCAGTGCCCTGGGCTGGTGATCACAGTGGGGTTGGATCAAGACGTGGTGGATTCTCACTCAGTGCAACATCCACAGAATTACAGAATGGATTGGGTTGGAAAAGACCTCCAAGATCATCAAGTCCAACTCTTGGTCCAACTCCAGTCCCTTTACCAGATCATGGCACTCAGTGCCACGGCCAAGCTCAGGTTAAAAACCTCCAGGGATGGGGAATCCACCCCCTCTCTGGGCAGCCCATTCCAATGCCTCAGCACTCCCTCTGCAAAGAAGTTCTTTCTCATCTCCAACTTCAATTTCCCCTGGCAGATGACCTGCTCCTCATGCCCAGCACAACTAGAGTGAATAGGAAAGAGAGTTTTCAGATTTTCCTTGTTCTGCACAGCCCCCTGCAGAGCTGAACATCCCTCCAGTGACAGAGGCAGGAGCCCATCACACAGGCAGAGGTCACAGGGGGCTCCAGCCATGCCCTTTCCTCTGCCTGACTCTGCTGCTGTGGCCCCTGCACAATGGCCTGAATAGACTCTAAGAAATCAAGAACAGTTGCAGCTACTCCTTTTGGCTCAGAGCAGCGTGGGCAGAGCTACAAGGTGCAGAGGAGAGGGGCTCCAGGGGGGAGGACAAGGCTCCTGCCAGGGCTGTGCAACAAAAGAGGCACCAGATGTGAAGTGCAACAAGGGGCCTTCCAGCTGCACAATAGGGCAAAAGTTCTTCACACTGAGAGTGGTGCAGCACGAGGACAGATCCCCCAGAGCAGCTCCATCCATGGACTGGGGATGCTCCGTCCTCAGAGAGTTTCAAAATTCCTGGGGACAAGCCCCTGAGCAAGCTCCTCTGGATTTGGAGCTGGCCCTGCTGTGAGCAGAGGGTGAACTGGAGCTCTCCAGAGGTGCCTTGCAATGATTTTTTCTCTGATTTCTGGGAGGACAGGATGAATAAGGGCTGGTCAAGGACTGGGCTGCTCAGCTGGGAAGCTCCTTCCTGTCCTGTGACCCAGAGCACGAGCTGTGCTGCTCAGAGCCAAGAGGCTCTGCCACATTCCCACCCACTCTCCTCAATCCCATTCAGCAGAACTTGCTGCTTTTTCACTGCACTTCCCAGGAAAGCAAAGGAAACTGCCCAAAGTTATTGTGAGCTGAAAACACACCTATTTGCAGAAGAATAGTTTCTTCCTAGAAATAGGAAACACTGATGATTCACTGATGATTTCAGGGGAAACTCTGATGATTCCCCTTTCAGTGACCAGCTACTTCCAGACATCCTGGGCAAACTCTGAATTTGGATTTTCACAGAAAAAAGGAAGAGAGTTTTCACAAGGGAAAATCCTGTGTTTTATCAGTTAAAATTCTGGATCCAGCCTCATTATTTATGCATGAAGTGTTGTTCATAATCTCCTCTCCCCCACATCCTGAACACTGAGACCAAGAAGCAGAAGTGCCTGAGTTTCTGATGTGTTGGAGGCTGAAATCCGCGATTCCCACAAGGAGGAAGATGGAAATCCCTGGAAATCAGCCTGCACCACCTTGCCAAGTGCCTGTCTGATTTCTCACTGGCCCTGGTGGACTCTGAGTGCCCCCTGAGCTGTGCCATGTTTGCCACTCTGTCCCCAGCACTCCTGGGGTGGAGAGAAGGAGTGAAGGCAGCTGGGGATTAGCAAACTGCAGATTGTCAGAAATCAGCCAGTGTGGAAAAATACCCTTGGTCAGAACTGTAGTGAGAGTATCTAAGTAGGTCAGCACAAACCACATCAGATGCCGAGAGAGGAGGTGCAGGATCAGCCTGTGGAGGGACCAGACGCTCTCCAGCTCCTGCCCAGGCTGTGACAGAAAGACAGAAACAGCTTCTCAAATCACTGCTTTCCAAACTCACATCTTCACACCCCTTCAGGTGCCTTTCACCTTAATGCAAATGGATCGTGAGTGTCAGGTCTCTGCTGTGAGCCCAAAATTGCATTTGCATCAAGTTTGTGGCTGATATTCTGGAGGGCCTTTAGAATGACCCGAGGTACTGAAATCAGTGTGTCTGTTTGTACAACCCCCACTCCATTTCCTGGGTTAGTCAGACCAGAAATCCACAGAAACGCCTGTGATGGTGTTACACGCTGTGTTTGCACAGTCCCTGCCACCCCAGACCCCCAGACTGGCACAGACTGGCACAGACTGGGGTGTGCATGGCCATGAGGGGCTTGGGAACCTGAAAGGTGCTAATTAGCCCCATTTTCCAGGTAAGAACTGGCACAGACCCAACTCTCAGCAGCAGCCTCTGCCACCAGGGCATCTGAACTTAGACCAGATCAGGCTGGTCTAAGCTTTATTTTAATCTACTGATCAAAACTGCTGATTAATTACTCACTGATACTTGAATCCAAGGGCATTCTGATGCTGAGGGGCAGGATGGTGCTGGGCACTGGTGGCTGGAGCAGGAGGCACAGGACAAGGGGCACTGGGGGTGGCAGTTCTGGGGGACAAGGAGCACTGGCAGCACTGCCTGAGGGTCAAGGAGCAATGGTGGCCCTCAGGGACAAGGACCAGGACAAGGACAAGGGGCCATGGTGATCCTGAGGGACCAGGACGAGGCCCAGCCCCAGGCCCAGGTCAATGACAGGGCCAGGGCCAGGGCCAGGGCCAAGGACAGGGCCAGGGACAGGGACAGGGACAAGGACAGGGACAGGGACAAGGACAAGGACAAGGACAGGGACAGGGCCAAGGACAGGGACAAGGACAAGGACAAGGACAAGGACAGGGACAGGGACAAGGACAAGGACAAGGACAGGGACAGGGACAGGGACAGGGCCAAGGACAGGGCCAAGGACAGGGACAGGGACAGGGACAGGGACAGGGACAGGAACAAGGACAGGGACAGGAACAGGGACAGGGACAAGGACAAGGACAGGGCCAGGGCCATCCCGTCCCTCCCTCGTGGCCGAGGCACTGCCCCGCCGGCAGGGGGCGCCCGCGCGCACCGGTCCCGCCCCTGTTGTCACGTGATCCAACCGTGCCCGCGACCGTCCCGTGCCTACCATAGAGCTGCCGGAAGTGCTCGCCAGAGCGCCAGAAGCGCACCCGGAAGTGCCGGCGCGCGGGGTGCGGTGGGAGTTTGAGCCCGGCAAGATGGCTGAGTGAGTCCGGGGCGGGTTCGGGTGCGGGGCCGGGCCGGGCTGTGCTATGCTGTGCCGGGTTGTGCCGGGCCGGGCCGGGCGGAGGGGCCTGTCCCTCAGCGGCGGCTCGCGGGGGGGCGGGCGGGGCGCGGGGCCGTTCGGACGCGGCGCCGAGAGCTCCAGAGCAGCGGGAGCAGCCGCGGGTGCGGGCCCGCAGCCCTGGGCGTGCCCGTGGTCTGCCGGCGGGGCTGCTCCGCTGGGCTGTGTGTGTCTGCAGGGCAGGCAGTGCGGGAGCTCGGCCCGAGCAGCGCCCGGAACCGGAACGTGTCTGATGAGAGCCTGCCTGGAGCAGCGGCCGTGCCGGGCGGCCCTGCAGCACGGGGCAGCGTGCCTGGGGCTGGCTGATGGGTGCCCTTACGGTGTGTAATCACACACTGCGTTCTCCTGGCAGGTCTGCAAACGCCACCCACGAGGCCATCAATGCCACCCTCCACACTCTGCTGGCTGCCACGACCAAGCTGGTGGCACCTACACCTCCCAGACCCATCCTGCCAGTCCAGACTGGAGTCCAGGCACAGCAAGAGGAGCAGTCCAGTGGCATGACCATTTTTTTTAGCCTTCTTGTCATAGGTGAATGAAGAACTGAATGTCACTCTCTGCTGAGATACTCTGTCTGAGGGCCAAGTGCATCTCACAGTCACAGCAGTTCAGTTCTCTCTGGCTCTCCCTGGCTGTGGGATATTGCACAGGGATTGGGAGAGTTTGGTTACAACTGCCTGACCCTCCCAAACCTGTGGAAGGCTGAGGACCATTGCTAACCTCCTCACCGTGGTCTCAGAGTGCAAACAATGTGTTTAATTGTCTTTGCCTTCTTTACCAAGCACCTGGCACTGGTCAGGAGTGGCCCAGACCTTGTGAGGACTTGCCATGGTGCTGGGCAATGTCTGGGGCCAGGGCACTGCTGCCCTCCTGGACAGCCCGTGGGCAGCACTCAGATCTGCAGGCACAAGTACTCAGGTTCAGTGTCTGTGTTTGTGACTCCCCTCAATCCCTCCCATCCCTGCAGGGTGCCAGAACTGACCCTTGTGCAGGCAGAGGCATTTTGGGTGGCAGATGCTCACCAGCCTTTTCTCTAAGTGGGGGCTGTTGGTTTTCTTAAACAGAATATTGTTGTCCCTCACCTCCTGCCCTGAGCAGGGCTGGAGTCAGAACTGCAGCAGGGACAGAACCCTCAGGAGGGTGAAGGGTTTGGCTGTTCCTCTGTGTGGTTGGTTCCTCCAGAGCACTGAGGGGCTGCACCCACTCTTCTCACTGGGGATTTTTCCAGCGGCAAATGAAGAAAATAAAAGGTACAGAGTTGGCAGCAGTATTGAGGATTAAAAAAGTCTCCTATAAATAACTGTTATTAAGTGCAGCAAAAGTAGGAGGTTTCTGATTCCTTCTAAGGTACCTTTGTGTCTTCAGAGAGGGTTAATGTGCTCCCACAGATCAGGGACTTGCTGGTTGTGAACAAAAAGACCAAACCAAAATACAGTAGATCAGAAGAGTTCTAAGATAAAAATAAAATTTCTGATTATGTGTCTCATGGATTTTAAAAGGACCATTTGTGGTAAAATTGTATTCCTGGGACTTACCAAACAGACTGTGGGGTTTTTGGCTCTGTGCCAGTCTGTTTGTGCCAGTCTGGTACCACAATGGGCCTGAACAGCATCACCCTTGAGCACAGGGGGGTGCCCTGGGCAGAGTAAGGCCAGTGTAAAAGCTGATTGGTCATCCTTGTTTCCATCCATAATCTCTGGTTTCAGAGGGTTGGAAGGTGAAATGGATGTGGGGCCCCTCTGGGAAGGGGCCTTTGTGAGGGTGCTGAGCTGGCACAGCCCAGGGCAGGATCAGGCCGAGCTGTGGCAAAGCCAAGCCCTGAACAGAAAGTGCCTGAAGTGCCTGAGCTGATCTCCAGCCCCACGTTTGTGTGTTCAGACAGCCCTGTCAGAGCCACAGCTCTGCTGTGCCCCCTCTGTGCCCCATGGCTGCCCCTCTGCTGGGGCACCTTCCCTGGGCTCTGCCCTGGGGACACTCAGGTGTCCTTAGCCCGGCCACAGCACTCCTGGCAGGGCACTGACTGTGCAGGGGCTGGGGCAGGGGCTGTGCTGCCACACACAGCAGGGCACTCAGGCCTGAGGAGTGGGACCAGCAGCTCAGGGACAGAGCAGGCTGCCCTGATATCTGTGCTGGTGGGAGCTGCTGCTGAGACTGGGGGGCCTTTTGGTTCGTTGCCAGAGCAAAGTACTGAGTCATTATGAGAAGTTTTGCTGTGACTGTTCTAGAAATACTCCTTGAAAGTGTATTTTATTCTAACACTTCTAAATCTACATTTTTTTCCTTTCACAGCTATTTGCATCATATTGGTGCATTTACTGATAGAGTACAGGCTTCATTTTTTACCAGAGAGCGTGGCTGTTGTGTCTCTGGGTGAGTAACCTGACATTGTGTATTGGATTTGTGTTAATCCAGGGTCTGTCAGGGACTGTATTAATGGAGATCATGCTCTGTGGTGTGTTAACCATCACTAGAAAGGTGCAGCAAACAGAATGCAGTGAAGAAAACAATGAATTCATAGAGTTAAATTCATTGAAGAAATCAGTGAGCGTGCAGGCAGGCTCAGGACAATGACACCCACAGGGCTGTCACTGCCTGGCATCTCCTCTGGTTTTCCATCCTCTGCAGAAGATGAGCAGCACTCCCTGGCCACGAGGTCTGCCCCTCCCCTTGAAGTGGTACCTGTGTTTGTGTTAGTGCTGGTAAATTCTGTCTCTGTGTGTGATTTTGATGTAGGTGGGGACTGCAGCTGTCCTGAACACCTGCCTGGACTGCCATAACTGTCCCTGTCCTTAACTATCCCAGCAGTACCATGGCAAGAGTTCTTCCTCTGACTTGAGCTATCACAAAGACACCCTTCATGGAGATCAACTGCTTATTTAGTTTGAATTAAATTTGGAGTATTCCTAAGCCTGTGGTTCTGTGTCAGGATAATTTCAGGTGTTTGTGTGCTGATGCTCCTGATTTTGTGAATGAGGAGCAAATCAGGTCAAACACATTTATTATTTTCTCTACATGCTGTCTAATGTTTAAAGAACCTGGCCTGACTATTCCCAGCAGCAGTTTTTCAGCTGTCTCTGTGACTTGTCTGCAGGATTCTGGGATATTTTTGCTTCTGTTACTGGTGACACTTTCACTGACAGCTGTTCTGAAAATACCCCAAGAAGACAAAGCTGCTTGGTTATAACCCTCACGTAGCTCCAAGGAGTGTGGGGTTGGTTGAGCAGGTGGATTTTTGACTTTCTCCTGGCTTGGCTGGTCTCTCCTCTCATATTAACTGTTTTTCCTTGATTTCTCAGTGGGAGGAAGTGGGTTTTGTGGTGCTTGTCAGTAACTTGTGCTTTCTGGAAAAGAGGGATCTCGTTGCCTCTTGGGTGCTGGACTGAGAACACCTTGGAGCTGTTCCTTAGCAGAAAAAGCTGCATATTTTCTGGCAGTGTAACTCCTGGATTTGTGGATAGCTTTATGTGGTGTGGGTCACATCCTGCAACTTCCAGAGTAGGTTTTGAAGCTTGCAAGGCCCTATATGAGCTTTAGCATTTCTGTGCAGCTGAAAAACAAACAGACCTGTGAGAAGCCTGTCCTGGTGCTGTGTGGATTTCCTGGCATCCCTCAGCCTTTAGTGCCTGTCCATGCCATGGGTTGGAGCTGCTGCAGCTCATCCTGACTCACTTTGGCATCCCCACAGAACCCACCCAGTGCCTGATTCACTGCTGACACTTCTCTGTCCCTCCCTCCTTGCATTATTGCCCTGGACAGGTGAGATGTGAATGTATCTCCCAGTGCCCTGAAAGGTTCCACAAGGTCATTGCTGTCCTTTCAGTGTCCTTCCTCTTTGCACACAAACACCCAGGTGAAAGGTGTGGATTTGGCTTCAGATCAGCTTAGTTACAGTGGCTGTTAAATAGCTAATCTAAATTTTAGCATAATCCCTAATATAAAGTACAGCAGTGTATTGATGGCTCTTGCTGGCATAGTTTTGGATTTTCTCTGCTGTCATTCTGTGTGTCCTGCCACAAGCCAAGGCTGGGCAGTGTGGAGTGAAGGTGCTGGGCCAGGCTGTGTCCCTGCCCCTGCTGGGCAGTGCAGGGCAGCAGAGCCACAGACCTTCCCCTCTTTCTATTTCTTCTTGGCATCTCAGCAGCAGGAGGAGGATTTTGACTGCTGGATTTGCTGGTGGTGTGTCCTGTGCTGCTGCCAGTCCCAGCAGAAGGTGGTTGACGAAACCAGGAAGTTCTTGCCCAGGCTGTGGCTGCTGCCCAGGCCGGGTCAGCAGGGGCAGAGCTGCATCTCTGCTCTCCTCATGCTGAGGCCGGGCAGGAACTGGCACAGGTGGTTGGGGGTGAACCCCAGCAGAGCCACATCTGTCCCCCGAGCCAGGCGAGGTGACACCAGCACAGGCAGTTCCTGGAAGCCAGCAGGGTGTTCCACAGGAGCAGCCCAGGTGTCCTGTGTGGTTTCAGCCTTATTTGGCCTACAGACTCAGTGATGTTGGAGCTGCTGTTGGCACTGGTGACAGGATGTGACATGGGGATAATCCCTGTAGTTGCCAGCTCTTGCTGCTCCCTGACCCTCTGGGACTGGGAGTGCTCTGCACAGCTGCAATGCCACAGCTTCAGTTTCAAGTATCCTGTTTTGCCAGCAGTGTCACAAGTGAGGTGTGGCCTGGTTTGGCTTGTAAATTGTGCAAATGCTCTCAGGAAGTTATTGAAGGCTAATAAAAGTGGCAGCTGTGAAGATAGATATGATTTTCACAAATGTTTTTCCTCCCATTGTCTAAGCTGCTTGGAGGTTTCTGGCTCCTGGGGTGTGTGATTCCTGCTGTGCAGGGCTGGAGCACCTTTCTCTGAGGCTGCATTTTCATCTTTAAAGTTGCTGGAATCTTGTTGGTAAAAACAGGTGCCAGAAAACTTTTCTGTTTGATTTGTTACTGAGTTTTAACGTGTTCTCAGGAAAAATAAAGGTTGGTTGTAGTAAGAAAATTCCTATAAAATGTTCAAAAGAACGAGGCTTACATTAACTCTTACAGACTTTACTTTTAAATTATCCTCCTGACAAATCTGATCTGCCTGATTCAATAGAACCAGCTGATCAAAAATTGTATTCATTCATCTGGTAATGAAGAGTGGTTTGTAAAGATGTATGGGACAGGTTTTGAACACCAGCATCGAAGTTTGGTTGTGCTGCTGTTAAATCCTCCTGGTGGTGCGTTATCCTGTGCAGCTCTCATGGCTCTGCTTGGCATCATCTTGGTACTGGTGGGTGTAATCACAGGTAGGGGTAATGAGTGAAGGTGGGAGCTGTGTGTTTCAGGCCTGTCCTTTCCCCTTAACCTCTGTGTTTCCTTTCATTGATACTGTTGTTATTTAACCTTTGATACCATGCAAGGGCCTCGTCTGTCTGTGATGCTGTTGGAGTCAGCTTGCAATTAGCTCTTCCTTGAAAAACGAGGCTGAGCCAAGCTTTAACTTAAGCCTCAGGATAGGGATGTTCAGCCTGTACCCACAGGCCATGGTTGGCCCGCTCAGGGCTCCAGTTTCCCAAAGTCATGCTGGAGCCCTTCCTTCCACTGCAGAAGAAGGGAGTTAAGAGTTTCTCTTTTAAATCCCCTCCAGGCCCAGTTGTGTGTGAGGGCTCTCCATGCTGAATCCTCCCACAGTGGTACCACTTCCTGCCATCCATGCCTGCCATCCAGGCCTTCAGGGATGAGGGCTCAGGGTGTTGGGAGGGGGTTTTTCCCCCCACAGATTTTTGTTGTGGCACAAGTACTGCCTGTACCAACTAAGATAATGTTGCTCTGCAAAAATCAACCATGTTCTAGTCCTTGGCTTCTGATCCAGGTTCTGTCCCAGGGTGGGAGGCCTGACTTAGCACTGTGTGTATGTGGCATGTGAGTGGCTGTATCTGCAGTCTGTCCTTCAAGGAACAGCAGACCTTTGATGTTCCTTCATTAATGTTTTGTGCTTCCTTTTCACATAACCACTTTCATGCAGCAGTTTTTCCTGTCCTCAGGGGCCACTGCCTTCACAGATTTCTGTATGAAAGAAGGCTCAGGCCTGATGGCTTTATGTGTGTGACACATCCATCAGCAGTAATCCATGTGATTCTATTTGTAAGACTCTTTTGTTGCTGCAGCAGGAGAGGATAAAAGCTCCTGAGTCACAGGAAAGCACTTAGAGCTTCTCAGCCACTTTTTGCCTTTCAGTTGGTGTTTTTCACTTCTGCACCCCAGTATTTGACTATGAAATCTCCATTCTGCAAATAATATAACACAACTGTGCAGAAACACAGATCTGTAGTCTGAGTAAAGACAAATTCCTCATAACTACTTGAAGACAATTAACAACAGTTCATGAGTTTTCTCCATGACTTCTGAAGAAATCATCATGTCTTATGTCTCACATGTTTGAAGATGTATAGGAGGAAGGAGCACAATAACCTTTGAGTTTGCAGCAGGCTTGATAAAATTCTTTTATGCTGAAATTCATATTCCTACATGACATAAAATATGTGCAGTTCATTTGGGAAATAGTTTTGACAGTGTCTCCACCCTGATCAGAATTTGTTGCGTTCTTCATTGCCAGGAAGTGCTGTGACTTCATTCAGACCAAATTCCCTCCTGTGGAGGAGACTGATTTCACTTGAGCTGCTTCAGCCCTGCCAATAGCACTGAGGGGATGGGAAGCACATGTGTCTAACTCACAGCTTGTGATTGTTCAGCAAAGGGGGAATGTTACTGGAATGCAGCTTGGCTGAGAAGTGAGTTTGAGTAGCTGAGCCTGTTGTCTTTCTGGGCCAGTGAGCATCTCACCCTCAGTGTGAGTGTTGGGGGATCCCCAGAGACTGTCTGTTGTGTTGGGGAGATCTGGAGTTATGTAATCTGTTGGCAACTGGGTATTGGAGTGTTGAAAACAAAGCCACCTTGTGTTTTTGTCATTTAGGAACTGCAGACTTGCTGCTTTGTGGTTTGCCTTGTTTTCACTTTTAAAACTGGGAGAGCTGATAAACAGTGATGTGTTTTGTGGCTGTTTCAGAATGTTCTCTCATTCTCTCCTAGGTATCCTTATGGGAGCTTTTATAAAAATCATAGAGGCTCAAAAGCTGGCCAACTGGAAGGTATATTTGAAACAATTCATTTTTAATTGTAGAGCAATACCTAAATGTTTAAAAAAGACTGCTTGTAATAGTAGGGCTTTTTAGAGGGAGAGTCCTGGCAGAAGTGTCTCCAAGAGATGAAGTCTACAGTGAAAAAATGATTTTGCCTCCTACAGGCAAACATACAAATTAGCAAAGCAATGAACTCTCAGATACACAGCCACAAAATCAGCATTTTAAAATAGTTTCTTAGAGGTTAAATAAAATAATCTATCTAAGATCATGTGTGTAGGAAGAAAGAGGAAAGCTTCAGGTGTGCTCTGATTTGAGCACTGATACTATTAATGTGGGAAATGAATTCTGTGGTGGTTTCCTGGAAGTGTTGGTCACACCTTGGGAGGCACTGGGAGCTGTGTCTGGTTGCTCACATTGTCAGCCAAGGTAAAGGGGCACAGATATCACATTATTTGCTTATTTAAGTTACTTTCACTGTAACAAAGCTTGTGTTTTCACAGAGGCTGCCAAAATTCCAGATGAAATGTTCTAATCCATATTGGAGGCAGTAATTTTAAATAAGTAACTCCTCGATTTCTTTCACTGGGTTGAAAAATAATAACAATAGAAGTAGTGCAAATTACAGTAAGAGTAGTAGTGCAAATACAATAACAACAGTAGTGCAAATTACTTTGTGAGAGGAAGGGAGAAAGAGCAATGCCATCTTCATTTTCACACATATGTTTTAATAATTTCCCTTTTGGAAGATTTGATGTTATTTCAATAGTGATGGTGATATCCTTGAAATTGTGATTTATTTTTGTTTTGCAGGAAGAAGAAATGTTTCGTCCAAACATGTTTTTTCTGCTTTTACTTCCACCTATTATATTTGAATCTGGGTATTCACTGCACAAGGTCAGCCCCTGCCAGACACTCATTTGGCATGTTGAGGTTTTGTTTTCTGCTCTTAGTTACCTTCATGACATTTAGGATAATTGCATTAAATTCCATTCTATTAATCATTAGGGAGTGAGAGTGCAAATTTCAGCCTCCTCAGCCCAGAGTGCAGAGAGCTTGTTACTGATACCTGGCTGCTGGGAAGGTGTGTGGTTTTCTGGGCTGGAGAAGTGTGTTACCTCATCAGCTGTCCAAGGGCTGCTGGGAAGGAGGCAGAGTGGGAAGGAGAGGGATCAGAAGTGGGAAGGTTGACGTCATTCCACAGATAAAGGAGAAGAAAGTGTTCCCACTTGCCTGGAGCCTGTGTTTCCATGGACATTTCTCACAGCACTAACCCTGCCCAGAGGGGTTATTACTGGATACCCAGTTGGGAATCAGAATCTATTTTAGATGCAAACCCAAATAGGAGATTTCCCTCAGGCAATTTTCACTAATTTCCTTATTTTACTCTTGTGTTGCAGGGTAATTTTTTTCAGAACATTGGCTCCATCATCCTGTTCTCTGTGTTTGGCACTGCAATCTCAGCTTTCATTGTAGGTGGAGGGATCTATTTCCTGGGCCGGGTAAGACTTGCTGCTTTGAAGCACTTGAGTATATCTGGCTTGTTATTTGAAAGTGCATTTTTCAAGAGCAGACAAACATAATGAGAGTGAGTTCCTGGGTCCCAGGTGCAGTTCTCTGCCCTCACTCACAAAGGCAGTCAGTGTTACATAGCCCTTCTGTGGCTGTTCCTGGGGAGTCTCCTCCCTGCAGATACTCCAAACTGCCTGGACACACTCTTGGGTAACGTGTTCAGGGGGCCCTGGGGAGCAGGAGGGGTGACCTCCTGTGCTTCCTCTCAGCCTGAACCTCTCTGATTCTGTGACACAGGATGAGCCATGTGGAAAGCAATTACTTTTTTCAATTACACAACCTTCATATCAGAAGGCTGATGCAAACCCTGTATTCTCTAGAGCCATCTTCTGCCTTCCACTATTAAACTTACTTGTTCTTCTCTGTAGTTTTTTGATTCTGTGGTTTGGTGTTTCCCACTGATTACATATAGACACAGATATTTATCTTTTCTCTCAGGCTTCATTCTGATGGGCCAAGCACTCCACATTTTCCTCTTTGCCACTCAGATTTCTATTCCTTTGAATGCCATAGTTGGTTACTCTGCTCACCTGAACCTGCTCCAGTTCTTCCCTGATCCTGGTGCCCAGAATTGCAGCAACAGGTCACTGTTGGAGGGCAGTGTTAAACTGAGTTAACATCACTACTGTGATTTTCTTTTTTCTTGATAATGAACTTGGGATGTGACAAATAGTTTCATTTTTAAAAACAGCAGAAAACCACAGTTTAAAGTGATTTTTATGTTTTACCTATTCTTTCAGGCTGATGTAATTTATAAACTCAACATGACAGACAGGTAAGCTCTTGGGGAAATGGTGTAGTATATGAAATAAAGCTTTCTTCAAGATAACTATAAATGAGAAACACACTGTAGTTGGCCAGCTTTACTGGTTAGTGTTTCAATTGCTGAAGTTCAGTGTTCTGTGTGAAACTAATAAATAGATCTAAGATTTCTGTACCCTATTTATTACTTCCTTATTTCCAAATTGTACTGTATTCTATTCTATGATCAGTGGTTTTTCTAGACAGATAATGGGTATTTTAACCAAACCTTAAAGTTAAGATTTCTAAACTTTGATTAGTTGGTATTATTAATAAATATGATAAGGGCATAACTTCCTTGTCCAAATCTTCTCTTAAAAAACAAAGTGAGTTTTCAGTATCAATGACATAGATTTTTTTTCAAGAACTTGGCAAAGAATGGAGTTCTCCTGAATGGAAGGAGAGCATAACTTACCTCTGTGTAGAAACTGTAACACAAAGGTCTTTGTTACATGTTGTTCATATACGTTACTAGGTATGTATTTTTCTCTCATCCAGTGTTGGCTTTTGTTCTGTGTTCTCCCAGTTTTGCATTCGGCTCTTTAATCTCTGCAGTTGACCCTGTGGCTACAATTGCCATTTTCAATGCCCTCAATGTGGATCCCGTGCTCAACATGTTGGTGTTTGGGGAGAGCATCCTCAATGACGCCGTCTCCATTGTGCTCACCAAGTAAGTGCTGTGGCTGCACATGGGCATGGAAACAGCAACCACAGTGCTTTCTGCTCATTAGTTATTCAGATATACAGCAATTCTGCCATCTCCATTTAGAAAAATCATGTATTTCTGGTATGAAACTGAGTTTTGTGTGATCCTTCCTTGTTAAAAGCTCAAACTGCATAGGCAGAAGACAGTAAGTGGCTGCCTTATTACCCCTACCTTAGAGCCTTACATCATTTACCCCAGATAATTGGTTGCTTTCTAATTCCACTCATTTATCAGCTCTCTTTCTGTCTGGTTTCCTGACAGCAGTTGCACTGAAATGGTCACCTTGCCAAATATACAGCTGTGTCTGTCACTGGCTCATGCCCAGGGTCCCACTGCAGCTGGGGGGATGCATCAACACCATGCAATGGTCTTATGTTTGTGGTGGGGCTACCACAGGAAAGAAGAGCATCCAATATCCTTGTCTTTTGCCCATGATAATGAAAGAGTTAAAAATAGATCAGTATATCTTCATTTCATTGATGGAGCCAATGGGTGTGACTGTGAGTGTGTAGAAGGAGCAGATACACCAGGCAGGTGGTGAAGTCAGAGTCATTTTCCAATGAACTAACTCCTTTTACTACAGCTGTGGTGCTTTTGTGGAGGACCCTGAAGGCAAACAGCAGCCAAAAGGAGCACTGGTTAGAATCCATGTCCTCTTTGCATGAAATTTCCATGAAATACATTCTTGAAATTCAAAGAGGTTTCTCCCCTTTCCTCCCAAGGGCTGCTTTGTTTTCCTTCAGTGACCTCCTTGTCTCTCATCCACACCTAAATATTTGATGAGAGCTCTTCCTGTTCAGTGGTGGTTCTTGGAGGATCTCATGAGTTTTTACCTCTGTAAAATGTGTTTTCTTTCCCTTTTCCAAGTTGGAACCTTGTTTTGAGGTCCTGGGTATCACCACAGCCTATTTATGCCATCCTGGGATCCTTCAGAGCAGCAATGCTGGATTTTTAGCAGAATTAGGTTTCCCTTTGGGGATTGCACTAAGGCTTGATTTAACATCTTTTGACATTCCTCTCGTTATATATATCACAGTAAAAGCCTTTTAAGAGTGGTAGCAACAAAGAAATGGGAGTCTTTTTTGTTGTTGTGCTCAAAAGATGTTTGATATATTTGGATCCAGGCTTGGAATGTATAACCATTTCTTTTTATTTCTCGTTTAATTGCATCTAGCACAGCAGAAGGTTTGACAAGGGAAAATATGTCAGATGTAAGTGGATGGCAAACCTTTCTACAGGCACTGGGATATTTCCTTAAAATGTTCTTTGGCTCTGCAGCACTGGGGACACTTACTGGGCTGATTTCTGCATTAATATCCTTTTTCCATTTTGGTGATACATGTGCATAAATTGGTGAACTTCAACATTCTAATAGTATTTTTCTTTCCCATCTTCTGCAGCAGTTCTTAGGGGATATTTCCTATTGTTTTGTTGGCTGAGGATTTTCTCATGCTTGTTTTGTTTTTATGTCAGTGTGCATGAATGTGTATTAAAAAGTCACATCAAATTTTTACGAACATAATTAAGGTCTGAAATGCTGTATAAAAGCTTTTGTGCACTGGAGTGTTACAGGATATGGTAATTGTTTTGTAAATTCAAAATATATTAATTCCATTTCAATACCAATTCATTTTTACAAGCATATGGCTCCTTCTTTTACATACATAAAACAGTTAATTAAAAAGCTCCTTTTCCCGAGGGCCTTTGAGTCAGCCCAGCTCATTTGTCCCTGTGGATCATGTGCAGGCAGCTGAATGCAGACACTGCTCTCTTTGGATTCACACTGGGTTATATTTTGCCTCTTTCAGTTCCATGAATTGGTTGCTAAACAACCCAGAAGCTTCTCAGCTGAGCTCAGGAAGGCTGTTTGCTGTAGTGCAGACACCTTTGGTACTTCTCAGGGCTTTATGTTGGCACTGACTTCTCTGTGGGGGATCTGGGCTCGTGTACAACAGTCACTGGTGTCAGCTGGGACATACTGGTGAGCACTTGGTAAACAGGAGCAGAGTGTCTGATTAAATACAGACCTTTTCCCTCTTTTCATCACCCCGATTCAACAAACTTTGACATTATTCCATATATCACAGCAAAGGAGGGAGACAGATGTTCAAGAGAAGCAGCTGATTTGCCCTTTTACAGTAATTTGTGCCTCAAAGTATTTGATTTACCTGTTGTTATAAGTGCTGTAGAGGCACATCAGTAGCAGATCTTGTCTCCGTCTCTGTCCTTTCTGACAAACTTTTACCTGCAGTAGGTTCTGTAAGGAACATTCCTCATAAGGAATTGCTAACCTTTCCATTCTGGAGTTGAAGGCCAATGTGTAGATTTCATTGGCTGTTCAGCAGAGAAGGATATAAAGCATAATCATTGTTTTGTAATAACACAGGTAGAAATGTTTCTTTGTTTTTTTAATTTACTTTTTCCCTAACATTTCCCTGTGTACGTGCTGAAGCACATTGATTTAAGGAAGACCCCCTCCCTGGAGTTTGGCATGATGATTATCTTTGCTTACCTTCCTTATGGACTTGCAGAAGGGATCTCACTCTCAGGTGAGTAGCAAATGAATCTGTGCAAGTTGCTGTGATGAGAGAGAGGAATTATTTGTGTCAGAGGCCCTTGTTTTTCAGATGTTTTGTCATTTAACCAGTTCTTACTTGTAAGTTTGACTTCTTTGCAGAAACACTATTCTCTACTTCATGTTACAGAAGATAGAAAAGCTAATCAGCATTAATTAGCCAGTGTCAGTACTGGCACTGTCCCCAGCTCTCTCAGCCCAGCACAGAATGAAAGTTTGAGCTGCACTCTGCAGCCTCAGCCATTCAGCACCCCTGAGTCCTGCCCAGCCTGCTGCCCTGTGCCCAGTGTCACTGGGGAAATCAGCTGAGACAGGGCATTGTGGGTGTCTCTGAGTGCTTGGCAGAGGTTTTGCTGGAGGCCACAGGAAGAGGTGAACTTCTCCCAGCATTCGGAAGGAGCAGCTACAAAGACCAGCTGTGTTTCTGCTGGATGCCCAATGTCTGAGCTTTGCTGAAGTAATTAAGTGGGGTTTTTAAGGCAATAGTTCTGTCTCATTTCCCAGAGGAAAGGGAAGGGCTGCTACAATTAATATAATTCTAATAGCTAGGGAATCAGCTTGGATTTTTTCTCTTGGGTTGTGGTTTTGGTTTTGGTTTCTTGTGTTCACTGCCATGTTCTTTCCTACAGGTATCATGGCCATCCTCTTCTCTGGCATTGTGATGTCTCACTACACACACCATAACCTGTCCCCAGTCACACAGATTTTAATGCAGCAGACACTCAGAACTGTTGCTTTCATGTGTGGTAGGTACTGCCTGCTATGAATATCCAGTATTAATGATTTAAAATTTTCTTCATGTGAAACAGTGATTCTCTTGGGAGCAGCAGAGGCAGGAATTTGCTTCTGGGCATTTGTATGTCCATGGTGCTTGTCTTTGAGAAGAATTCCTGAGAGTGGAGGCTGGAAGGCACTCAGAAGTCACCTTTGCTGCCACACTGGATAAAACACACAGTAAATCTCTCTCTCTCCCATCCTGCAGGGTCCTGCTAAGATTTGCCACAAGACTGATGACCAAACTGACTCCTGTATTCCTCTGGTCTATTTTCAGTTCTAGGAGATGGGGGTTGAGCAGTATTTTTGTAATGGTTTTGTACATAAAAACCCACTTGCAAAAACAATCACTTCACAAATGGATAAGTTTTTGGAAGTCGTGGTACAAGCAGTTCAATCCCAGAGCCTTTCCACTTCCGTTTAAAAGCCAAACCCTTGAAGAAATGATGTTTCTGTGTTACAAAAATATCTCTGTGTTTTGGGGGGATGCCCTGAATGAATTCCATACTGTTTGCAGGAGGGCACAGTTTGAATACAGGGGGAATGGCTTTGCTGCAGACTGAACTGAACTCCTTACCTGAGCACCAGCAGCTCTTCAGAGTTTAGTCTGAATCTGTAACAAAATCCAAAAATGCCCACATTCGGTCTAATTACTGTAAAGGAGTTATTTATGAACTGTGTGACTTCTGTAGCTGCAGGTCAGCAGCTTTATATAGAAATTACATAAATATATCTTTTATACATATAAAATAGAATTCCTGTGTCAGTCAAGTTTAAATTCCTCATTCTTCAGAATGAGATTTTGCTGGCTTTGTTCTTACTCATTGGTAATTTACAGCTGAAAAAAACCTGCACACAGGACTAAGTGCCAGCAAGAGTAGAAGAGTCTGGCCTTTTGCATCACAGCAGTTGGGCCTATTTTGTGTGTTCAAAAGTCAGGAAAGAGCATTTTATGTATTTATAATAGGGGCAGAAAAGGTTTTCTAGAATTGCTTATTTAAGATGTCATTTCTGTTTTTCAGAAACGTGTGTTTTTGCATTTCTTGGCCTGTCGATTTTTAGTTTCCCTCACAAGTTTGAAATGTCCTTTGTCATCTGGTGCATAGTAGGTATTTACTTTCTTCCACACTTTTTAGATGCATTTTTGGTATTGGGGAAGGGACATTACAGTTAAAAGATTTAGGAATTATTGTCATGATTTATAGGTTTTTATAAAAATACTTCTATATTTTTGTGTGCTGCACAAAATTCACTCTCTCTAAGAGCATGAAATTGTTATTCTTGTTCTCAGCACTTGGTGTACATTACATGAGTTGTCTTTAAGGATTTCCCTTTAGCTGTTCTTGTGGAGCCCTTCAGTATAAGATTAGTAAAAACAAGGAAAAGAACCTTGCTGGTTTTGACCCTGTTAGATTTATCAGGTTTAGCAGAAAACAATCCTGAGTTTTTACCTGATTTGAGGTTCTTGTGAACGATCTGTGTGAATGGGCAGTTCATAACAACTCCAGTGCAAACCAGTACCAAACTCTGCTCCTTTCATCTCCCCAGCACTGCAGCTTTTGAGTTTTCTCTCTTGTATATATATCATTGCAGTTTGTTTACATAAACCAGTTTAGTCCATGCATCATTTCTTCCTCTGAGTTCTTATTCAGACCTTCTCCAATGTGTGTTCAATCTTGGACTCCTTTCCTCATTTCTTGTAGCTTTATGTAGTGACACTGAATTGTGTTTGACATGGGGGTTACTTCATCTGTTGCTGTTATAATTGTTTAGTATCAGCAAGAGAAGTAGAGTCAAGTGAGTGAAGTGGGGGCCCATTCCCAGCTGCTGGCCCATTTCAGTGCAGGGTTCCAGGGAGGAGTTGGTGTCTGCAGCTCCCAGACAGGGCTGTCAGCACAGGGAGCTGCTCCCCTGCACTACACCCAACTTCCCTATCTGCTGTGTATCCAAGGTGTGACACTTCCTCCTGTGCAGCACTGCCCCTGCAGGCATAATGCAAATTGTGTAATTTTGGGGTGATTCATAAAGGAAAACAGCACAGCCCTTCAAGGATCCCACTGACTCATTCTAGGATATTTACCTTACCAAGGTCTGTTTGTGGTGGAGCTTAAAAAGAATGCATTGGGAAAACAGTGCCTTTTTCTGAGTTAAAGTTTTCACTGTGCTTGTTAATTGTTTGCCATTAAATCAACAGTACTTTTTTTTCTTTTCCTCTTAAAATGTTACTTCAGTGTGTGTTGGGTTTTGTAGCCCTACCAGAGAAGTGTTGAGAAATCAGCTTGTGTGCTGTTTGTTTGGTTTCTGGCCTTTGTCTCTGAGGAACTGGTCCATGGGGAGACAATAGAAATATCTTATTTCCTCTCAGCTGCTGTGCCAAGGGAATGATTAAAGGAGCTGAGGGGCTGAACTGACTGAACTGAGGAGAACTTTTATCCAAAGTAATTCTTGGTCTCCCTGGAATGCCTCTTGGGTTCCATTTAGTTATTATAAGTAAAGCAGTCTGGGCTCCATCCCTGACAAGTCTGGTTTAGTTTCAGTTAAGCAGACAAAATGTTTCAAGAGTTAAATTCCACAGTGCCCTGTGCTGAGAGGTTTCTCTGTGCTCATTGAGCAGCACACCTGCCCATGGGCAAAAAGAGCAAATTCACCTTCCCCTGTAAAAGCAGCTGCAGCTGGGGCTATGTGGATATGAAACATCCAGTGGTCTTTCATTTTTATTTCCTTTTTTTTTCAGGTGCTGGTTCTGTTTGGTAGAGCAGTGAATATTTTTCCACTTTCCTACCTACTCAACTTTTTCCGTGATCATAAAATCACCCCCAAAATGATGTTTATCATGTGGTTTAGTGGTGAGTTAAAGCTCAAAATATAGAGAACCAGAAAAAAGGGTTTATCTTTTTCATTGTGTGGGCCACTATAGGAAGAACTGGTTTTCCATTCATTGAGCAAAACTCAGCTGAACATTTGCTCTGTTCTGAAACCCAAGTGCAGCAGAACTGTCCTCTTTGCCCTTTGTGCTGGGGACTGTGCAGGGTGAGCCCCATAAAGCTTCTCTGCAGAGAGGCTGCTTGTCTCTCTGGGCCTCACAGTTTGGACAGCAGTGTCTGAAGTGCTCTGACTCGCGGGGGGGTGGTAGCCAAGTGTTCAGTAAATGGACAGACCGTGGGATTGTAAGGAACCTTGTAAAGCTGGGGAATTCCTGTGGAGTTCTGGGGGTGCTCAGGGCCAGCATTGCTGCTGATTGGCTCTCCTGACACGCTGCTCTCTCCACCCAGGTTTACGTGGTGCCATTCCCTACGCCCTGAGCCTGCACCTGGGCCTGGAGCCCATAGAGAAGCGGCAGCTCATCGGCACCACCACCATCATCATCGTGCTCTTCACCATCCTGCTGTTGGGGGGGGGCACCATGCCCCTCATCAGGCTCGTGGACATCGAGGACTCCAAGCCACGCAAGAGGAACAAGAAGGATGTTAATCTTAGCAAGACAGAGAAGATGGTTTGTTTGGGGTTTTTACTGAGAGGGTCACTGGGGTTTGGTGTCGCTTTTTTTTCCCAGTTTAAACATTTTTCACAACTAGTATGTAATTTTTTGCTAAAAAGTAAAATGAAAGCAATGGAAAAAGCAAAGTGGTAGGACAAAGCCAAGCAATGTAATTTTAAAATGTTTGGTTACTGTTTACACAAAATAATAGTCTCAACTCAATCCAATTATAATTGATCCATACAAATTAAAGTAATCCCTGCAAAACCATAAAGCAGATGAAAGAGGACTGATGCATATACAGAGAGAAAGTAGTTAGTACAGTGTGAGGCAGAAGTTAATCATAAAAGGCAGATGGAAATAATTCTGAAAAAGTCGAAGCAAAGGCCATGAGAAGGTGGCAACAACAGCCCCCTCTGACTGGACTTCATTTTAAAGCCATTTCTGGCAGAGCAACAGAACTGACAAAACCAACAGCCAGTTTCTGGAACATCCTGTACAAAAGGCTGGAGAAAATAATGTGTCCCAGTGCACCTTTTGCCTGTTTTTCCCCAAACCATTGAACAATATATGCAGAGTATTATTCTGTAGGATCTTAGGAACATTTTCTCTTGGCATGAGGTTGCTTGCAGTCTCCAGACTTACCTTGCACAGTCCATGCAGGGCTGTGTGCAGGGAAAGAACAGGGATGGGACATGTTTGACCCAGCTTGTTTGCAGTGGGACAGTGACACCAGTGGTGCTTGCTGGGTAAAATCATTGTCCAGCTCACAAGAGAAAACCTGTCCACTGCAAACTTGTTCTCAGCAACAGTCACAGTACAAAACATGGAACATTTGAGGCCCTTTCAGCATGGAAAGGGAAGCTGAGAGGGCCTGGGAACCAACCTCTGAACAGGCTCAGACAGCCCTGAGCCCTGGGAGGATGGGGGGATAATTTCTGTGTTGTTCCAGCATGGGAGCTGGTTGTGAGAAGGGAGAGCACAGAGCAAGGACTGAAGCAGGCTGGAGGGATGACTGCCACAAATGTTTGTGCTTTTTTCTAGGGAAACACCATAGAATCTGAACATTTATCAGAGCTCACAGAGGAGGAATATGAAGCCCAGTACATAAAACGCCAGAACCTCAAAGGGTTTATGCGGCTGGATGTCGAGTATTTGAATCCTTTCTTCACCAGAAGACTCACACAAGAAGTAAGTTATTCCTGTTTTCTTGAAGAAAAGAAGCTGGTAGAGTTGGTTATTTCCCTCAGTACCACACAGAGCTCGTTATGTGGCCACACAACTTGTGCATTAGGGACAGCAGCACATCTGTGTGTTGCTCATGCACAGACAGAGCAGCTGTAATGAACAGCTGCACTGGAGAAGTGCAGGTTGGACTAAATGAGCATGTCAGGGCTACCCCAGTTAAACCTGGAGTATGGATTTGTTGAACTCATCCTTAACCATGCAGAGAACCATGAGGGGTGTCAGGAGTTACTGGTTACTGCTGCTGCCAGAAAAAGCAGCCACTCAGGCAGAGTTTTTGTAGTGCTGTCACACACAGTTCCTGCCCTTACTGTCAGTGGTCCTGTGACTTCTGGAGCTGTGCAGTTTCTGGTTTGGAAAGATGCCCCAGCATTGCAACCCTCCCTTTTCAGACTCCTTCCCTGGGCTACCAGAGCTCTGAGGCTGTGAGTGCAAAATGACACCTGGCTCAGTGTGTAACTTAACACTGAGTGACTCCAAGAGGTGTAAGTGCTGTGTCATTTTCACTCCTATGCCTCAGAAACCTTAGACTCCCATGCCACAAATTCTCTCCTTTTCCAGTTTGCCATAGAATTAAGCATTTTGGCTGTGGAATTGGTAACTTTGCATAAAGTGAGCATATTCCATTTTCCTAGCCTGCTCAAAAGTACTGTTTTTCCTCTTGTTTTCTATCTTTCTTTTCAAAAGTCCCCTTTCAGCACTTTCCCACAAAAACTAAAGGCATTTTTTGCAAAACCGAAAAGGAATCAAGAAACCGGAGTAAGCAAGCATCTGATTTGTAGTTGGTAGCCAAAAGCACAGGCTGCCACCCAGATGGCAACTAAAGGCTGGAAAAATAAGCATGTGAATCAGCACAGTAGGCCACAAGCTTCCCAGTGTGCCTGGGAACACGAGGAGGAGGGTCAAAGCCAGGCCCTCCAGACAGCATTAGCATTGTTGAAACATACAGAGCAGGACTGTCTGAAAACACAGGTAAAAACACCCCTCATCAGAACTGTCACCTGTGGCAATAATTACTGACTGAGCTTTGGTAAATATTTTCTGGTGGGAAGCAGAACTGCTTTGCATGCTCAGAGGCTGGGAGCGGATCCTTTCCTAAGGAATGTGCCAAACTAGTGGTTCTGTTCTGCTGTGCCACACGAGAGGTGGTGTGGCCCAGTCTCAGAGTGCCTGTTTGCCCCAGGACCTGCACGATGGGCGCATCCAGATGAAGACCCTGACGAACAAGTGGTACGAGGAGGTGCGGCAGGGCCCGTCGGGCTCGGAGGATGATGAGCAGGAGCTGCTGCAGCAGAGTGGGGCTGGGGTGCGCTGAGGGGCTGCCAGAGACTGCCCACACCCCGGGCAGGAGCATCCACAGCCCTCTGCACAGCAGCTGCACAGCTGAGGGGGGATTCTCAGATTTCAGACACATCTTGTGCTGCACGTTCAGGTAAAACCCACGGCTCTGCTGTTACTGTTCAGGGAGGGATCCCACAGCTGTGGGGCACTGGATGGCCTGAAGGAAGAACCCTTCGTTCAGACTTCACTGCATAGCAAACCATGCGGCCTGCTGAAAGCAGAACCATCTGCCATGAAATGGTAACATTGTTCAATGGGAGAGTTTCTCCCATTCCAAACCTGCTGAAGTTCAGGCCAGTGTGTGGCTCTGCAAAGCAGAGCAAATTGCACTTTACCTTTTAAATATATATATCTATTCCTTCACAGCATGAGGAGTCTTGACAGCTTATACTGTGAATTTGTTTCAGCACTATTAAGGGAATCTGACTGGAATAAATCTGTAATTTATGGGATTTGCACATTATGAACCCAGAGAAGATGCATACCTTGACAAGAGCAGACATTGCACATACAAGGAAGCACCTCTGAAAACATATTTTGTCAGTTAAGAAATTCTTGATTTCTATTTTGTGGGATTTCTGATTTTTATACTGAGGGATCTAATCCACAGTACTGATTATAGCATGATTTGGGGCAGTGTGGGTACTGTGACACAGTGCAGAACTGTGTTTGAAATTGTTGTTTCTTTTCTTTGGCTAAAGCCAGTTGCAGTTGGTTTTCTGTAATTGGCAGTTGCTCCTTGCTGGCACCTTGGCTTCAAATCTAAGAAAAGAGCAGCTTTTGTGTTGCCTCATTTGTGAAGTGTCTCTAACACTCCAGAATTCACCAGTGGAATTTTTAAGCTTTTGTGGAAGCAAAAGCAGCACATACATGAGGAAGAAGAGCCTACAAAATCTATTCCAAGTATAGAAAGGTTAATGTTGCACGTGGCTGAAGCAGCCTCAGCTGGCAAGTGCCAAACAGCTTCCATCAAGCTGTCCTGTTTGTTAAGGAGGTTTTTCTCTTCTGCCTGAACTGTTTCAGAATCTGTGGTATCACTGCATTTGTTCTCCCCAGCCCAGTGTTTGCTCAGCATTGCCAACACCTGAACACATGTGTTTGTTGCACATTTGCCATGGTGACAGGTGCAGCAGTTTGCTCTCACTGCCAAATTCCTCCTTGGTCATTTGCATATGCACTGTGGGGATGGGACTTGTAGTTCAGCACCCAAATCTGACCTGCAAATGCACATGTTTGTTCCAGGAAGTGTGAGGCTTAGTTTTGGTCTGGTTTTGCGACTGAGGTTTTTAATCCACTGCTTACCTGCTGGGAGAATAAAAGTTCAGGAATGTATTCAGAATCCTGACCCTGTGTTGTCTGAGCAGTTTGTCCAAAATGCCACATCTTGATTCAGGACTTGCTGCTGCCCTCTCCCTGCCAGCTCATCCTGGAGCCAGAACCTGCACTGGCAGCCAGGCATGAAAGCACTCGGGGCTTGCTTTATTCTTGGGAGGATCTGTGTGAAAACTGGGCGGTTTTGTCACCCTTCTAGACCTCAGGGGCCTGAATTACAGTTTAGTTACCCACTGGCCCTACAGCGTTGAGCCTTCAAGCCCAGGAGCTGGCAGGGAGGCTCCCGGGAGCGCTCCTGTCACTGGCAGGGGGGTGTGGATGGAGCTGCTCTCGCTCCCGGTGCCTGTCCCGGTGCGCTCGGGCGGTTCGGCCGCACCTGCCCCAGGTGTGCCGGGCGTTGCTGCCCCCTGGCGGCCGCGGGACAGCGCAGGGACCCGGAGCGATGAACTCGGGGGGCTGGAACGGGGGGGATCGCTCCGAAGCACCTCGGGTGAAGACATTTTGAATGTTCAATTTAAAAGCAGCTGTTCCAAAATTTAAGGAAGCATTAGGTTTGTCAAAACTTGGAAGTAAGTGCATATTCTGAGAGGGCAAAGTTGTCTGACTTCCTTATTTTGGAACAAAAATGACCCATTCTCATATTCATTTATCACTACATTGGGTTTTCAGGAAGTCCTTTCACAGTTTAGAGTTCTTCATGAAGTATGTTAAAAAAGAAAAATTAACTGTCTCTATTGACTTTTATCAGCCCAATATAAAACTCCAATCCTGTTTGCAGAAACATTAACTGCCCCATCCTAACTTGGTTTCATCTGCAAATCTGTGCAAGAATAAGCTTGATGTTTTCCAGTACTCTTAACTATGGACCCTCCCGAAGCTGAACAGACACAGGTGAGTGCAGGCTCTGCAGGACCACCCTGTCCTTGGACAGGAACTTGTGGAAGTTGGGCTTGAAGAGCAGGTACACCAGTGGGTTGTAGAGTGTCGAGGACTTGGCAAAGGTGGCCGACAGCACGAAGGCCAGTGCTGGCACCTGGCTGGTGTCCCCGAGCAGTGCCCACAGGGCAACGACAGCATAGGGGGTCCAGGCAGCCAGGAACCCCAGGCACACAGCAATGCTCAGCTGGGGGAGAAGGAGACAGAGAGAACAGTGCCATGAGCCTCCTGTGGCACACACGGGACACTGACACCCCTCCCAAAACACAGCCACGTGCAGCTGAACCCCAAACAGTCCTCACTTCCCCAGGGAAAGGTGCTCAGCCTTCTGGACTGTGACACTGGAGCATCAGACATGAGGGCAGCAACTTGGCACACCCCCTGCATAAACCTACTCTCACTCCAGGCAACTCGCCCCATCTCACCTGGGAAACTTGGGAGTTGCCTCAGCCCTCCAGGGCAGTGGGTACAAAGGACCCAGAGACCTTGGGAACCAGGTCAGCATTGGACCCCAAGAGCCTTTGGAAGACTCTGAAAATCCGGGCAGCAATCTGTGTGCTGGCATGTGGGTCACCTGGGGCTGCTGGAAAGGGGCTGTGCTCAGCCACCCTCCCCTGCTTGGACACGGCTTGCCAGGCCTGCAAACTGTTTTCTTTCATGCTCTGTTTTTTTAAAGGGCATTAACTTTTTTCTTTTTACATATCCTTGGTAAATTATAGTATTAGCTTGTAGTCTGGGGAACAATGACTCATGCAAGCTCCTTTCTGATCTTTTCCAATGTAATTTAAAGTGAAAACTCCTCCACCTGATGGCTTTAAATGAGAAATATACTATTACCCAGACTGACACAAACACCTGGAGAATTCCTCAGGAGCAGCAGACCCCCAGCAGGAGGGGCATTTGTGTGCCCACGGGGCAGGAGCATGGGGAGCCCTGCCCTCCCTTCAGGAGCAGGCTGTGCACCCTCTGCCCCTGCCCTCCCTTCAGGAGCAGGCTGTGCACACACTGACACAAACTCCTGTCCTGCCCTGCCTTCAGGAGCAGGCTGTGCACCCTCTGCCCATGCCCTGCCCTCCCTTGAGCAGCAGGCTGTGCACCTTCTGCCCCTGCCCTGCCCTACCTTGAGCAGGGGGCTGTGCCCACCATGGGTGCTGTGCTGGGGGCCCGTGTGCTGCCGCAGCGCTCGCCGGGACCCTTGCACCGTCCACAGCAGCAGCGAGTAGGAGGCGAGGATGAGGAGGCAGGGCAGGAGGTAGCAGAAGACGAGCAGGGCGAGGATGTAGAGCGTGGCAGCCCTGCCCGAGGCACCCCAGGAGATGCAGCAGGCTGTGCCATAGGGCTCGGGGCCATAGCTGCCCCACTCGGCCAGCGGGGCCATGGCAAAGCTCAGGGCGTAGGTCCACACGCAGAGCAGCAGCACGGCAGCGTGGCTGGGGGAGAACCTGCTCCCTGCAGCAGAGGGGGCGGCCTGAGGATGCTGTCCCATCCCTGTTCCTATCCCTGTTCCCATCCATGGTCCCATCCCTGGTCCCATCCAAGTATGGCTCAGGTAATGCACCCCAGCACTTACCATATGCTGGGTAACAGACCTTGAGGCAGCACACTGTGCTGAGCACCGTCAGGCTGGAGAGGCTGCACAGCCCAAACAGGACCCCACAGAAGGCATAGAGGGTGCAAAGGGCCCTGTCAAACAGCCACCTGCAAGGAGAGCTGCAGGTGAGCCCATCCCTCCCCCTGCTGAGGGCAGCTGGCTGGCAGCCCTGCCTCGGGGATCAGCTCCATGGCCCTGCTCTGCAGGAAGGTTGGGAATGTCCCAGCTGCTGGTCCCACACCAGCAGCAAGGCTGGGAAAAGGGGCAGCTCCAGTGGGCTGCACAGGTACCAGCACCTGATGGTGAAAACACGGGCCTGATCTTACTCCTAATTGGTTCTCTGAGCATCCCAGTGAGAGATGGAGCCACAGGTGCAGGAGCTGACCTGACCCACACTGGCACACACCACTGCAGTGCCAACATGGTGCCAACTCACCACCAACCCCCTTTTACAGCAGGTGTGTGTGAGGAACCAGAGGGACAAGGAGCAGCAAAGCACCTGCTGTGGGGTGGATGTCTGGGAGCTGACACAGTGCCCCAGGCTGAGCCCTGGATCCCTCTGCATTCCCTGTAAGGGATCTCCCTATTTCCAGACAAGGTTTGCAAACTGCTCTGTGACCCCTGGCCAGTGCAGAGCTGGTTCCATGAGGTACCTGTGTGCAAAGAAGGATGAGGTGGCCAAGGGGAAGAGCGTCACTGTCATGCTCAGGTCACTGATGGCCAGGTTGACGATGAAGAACTCGGCAGGTTTCAGCAGGGACCTCTTCTGATAGGCCACCAGCAGCAGCAGAGAGTTCCCAGAGAAGGACATGATGCCTGTGGAGAAGGCAGAGGAACAGTTCTGTGTGTACAGAGCCAGGAAAGGAACCAGGAGCATCCTGAGGTGTTTGGAAGCACCAGAGCAGTCTGCAGAGGCTGGAAAGAACTCCAGGCTTCCCTGTCTGGACCCTGGGCTGAGCAGGAGAGCCCACGGGACCCACACAGCTCTGTGAGCACATCTGGAGCTGCTTTACATTGGATGTGATCCCTTCCCCTTCCTGAGATCCCACAGAGGCGTTTGGTGGGAGGGCAGTGGTGGGATGAGACTGCAATGGGCTCCGGTGGACTGGCCAAAGGCACTTCTTCCAGCTGGAAGGAGCAAAGGGAGCACTTCCTTCCAGCTAGATAAATAACAGGGGCTTTGTGCAAGTGTGCTCTGATGTGAGGCCAAGGAGCTGGGCCCCTTCCCCTTTGTAATTTCTTCCTGGCAATGTCACTCCTGTGACTCTGTGCTGTCCAATATGGTAACAAAACAAACAAGAAAGGCACTAGGAAGATCAAGGAAAATCCAGACTAAACAAAAGAAGGCTCTTTGTTTGCTATTAGTGTATTTAAATCAACAGTGGTGATTAAAGTTTTATAACAAGGGCTTTTTTTTTTCATTATGTAATTGTGTTTTCATGGAAAGAGGTTTCAGTGTCCTCAGAAGGGGAATCTTTGTTGCTCTTGAGGCAGGAGAAGAGTTTTTCCTTAATGGATTAGGCTGTAAATTAAATCCCATGGTAAGAACCAGCTTCCAAAGCTGCTGAATGGCCAGCACGAAAGTTCCCCTCAGGAACAGGATTCCCACATGGGACCTGGCCAAATCCAGAGCTTTGGAGGCTTTGGAGTTGCTGGAGGGCAGAATGCTGAGATGTTTGTCATCCTTCCCAGCCTCAGAAGGTCTTTTTCCCACAGAGTGAGTCTCACATCTGTGCTAAGTACATTTGATCAGCTTTACCAACTCCCAGGAGCTGTAGGTGCCCACAGGACTGCTGTTAGTCCAGGGGTGTGAGCATCCCTTGGGTTCCCCATCCTCACAGACATGGAAAACCTCTTCCACATTTGGGAAACAACTTGCTCAGGGCTCAGAAGACTTGGAAGGCTTTTCTTTGACCATCATTCACTTCTGACCCACATTAACCAGATCTGGACCACTTCAGAGTGTGGCTCAGCCTCTCAGTTTTGCCTGTTGGCTTTTCAGTGCCACTAACTCCAAATCACAGAACCTTGTGCTGAGGGCAAGGGCAGCTCGAGGTCCAAACCCCTTCAACAAACATGAAGCTGATGATGCCAACAGAGTTGCTGCCCATCTCACATGGAGTGGCTGTGGTGGGAGATACTGCACATTCCTCAGAAGTTATTCTCCAACTGTTCAAATACTTGAAACCTTAATGGGCACTTTGAGTAACACGGGAAGGGTCAGTTTAATTATCCTGCCCATGACTGGACACTTCTGGAAGCACCAATTGCTGCAAAGGCCTGAAGGTCTCTGGGAGGCACAGGCAGCCCCTGGGCTGCCTACAGCAGGGGCTCAGGGAGAACAAGCCTTTCTTACCAAAGACTAAATAGAGTGTGCCAAAAATCAGGTCTTCTCTCTCCGATAAGGTGGAGGTGAACACTGAGGTGTTGGACACATTTCCCATCTGCAAAGCGAGACACACATACAAGTGAGAGTGAATTTGACTAATGAAGAAGTGCCCAGGGTCCTGTGCCCCCGCACCCCCGGGACAGCCCTGCCCGCGCTCTGCCCCCGCACCCCCAGAGCCTCGGGTCACGTACGGCCCGCGGGGCCGGGCTCCCTGCCCTGCTGCACCCGGGGGTGCTCGGGGCACCGTGTCCCTCTGGGGCAGCGGCCGGCCCCCCCCCCCACCGGCCCCGGAGGAGCCCCCGGCGCAGCCCGCTCCGCTCCCCGCAACGGGAACTTACCGGGGCTCCGCCGTCGGGGCGCGGGTTCGGCCACAGCGCTCAGCACTGTCGGGGCGGACAGCTCCGCTCGGCCCCGCACCGCGCTCTGCCCCACCCGGGCACTGTCTGCACCGCGCTCTGCCCTGCACCGCGTTCTGCCCTATCCGGACACTGTCCCTCCCGCCCCGCGCCCTGTCCCGCCGCTGGGGAGGCTCAGGGACTGTCCCCGCAGCCGGGACCGCCCCGCGCTGCAGCTCAGCCCGAGCCCCCCTTCCCCACCAGCGCCCGGCCCGGCCCGGCCCGGCCCAGCCCACTCCCCCCGCACTATCCCGCGTAGTTTCCAGCAGCCCCCACGGCCGCAGCATCCCCAGCTCGCTCTCCCTCCCCGTGGCCGCCCCCTCTGCTCCCCCCGAGGGGGGCGGGCTGGGCACACACTCACCCGTCCCTGCAGACCCCGCGGGACCCCGCGCTGCTCCAGGGACACGCTCGGAGTGACAGAGGACACAAGGAGGTGGGATCGCTGCAGTGTTGGCAGTCGGAGCCGGGTATTGTTTTCCACCCAAAGCATTTGACCTGTCTCTGCTTGGTAAAACACAAGTACCAACCACCACTTGGCTGTGAGAGATTTCTCGGAAGAGATGGAGGAGCCAGGGGCTATGGAGGTGATGGGACAGAAAGCCAAACCTATCCTGAGGGCCCTGGTAAGTCGTGTTATAGCCCAAGGACACCCAGCTCAGCTCCTGAAGCCTTCAGCCAGCGCTGCACACAGTGACAAACCCCCGAGAGCTGCCTGGCTGCACCAATGACACGTTATATTCGGTGCTGGGTGCTCAGCCTTCCCCCTCCCAGGGCAGGTGGCTGTTCCCCCACATGCTGTGCTGACCCCAGCCCAGCTCTCCTGCTCCCCAGCTGCTCTGGTGGGGATGTGGGTGTCACTTTGGCACCAGCAGAAGAAGGGACAGTGCAGCCCAGCTGCTCCCTGTCAGAGGTGCTTCACAGTCCTTGCCCACCCTTGGATTAGCATTTCTGAACTCCAGATGGTGGGAAGTAACCTGAAACTCCTATCCCTCTGCCTCTGAGAAACCACCAGCTCAGCACCAGACACAGGACCCTTTCCTGGGACCACCCCACTGAAATGCCCCTCTGGCAGTGCCCGAGACAAGAGGGAGATGAGACTTTGAGCATGAGGGACAGCAACAAAACTGCCACACGTGGAGTACCAAACAAACCATCCTAAACAACCACTGACCTACCCACAGACTCCCTGTGGTGCAGCTGAAGGGAGTGTTTGTACTGACCAAACACAAAGTGTGGAACTGAAGAGAGAGCTGAAGAGCAACTGAAGAGGCTGCTGAAGTGGCTGGTTTGTGTCCCTTACAGAGAAACCCAAAGAGACTAAACACAGCAGATACTTTGTAAGTCACTTCCCAGCTCCTCCGCTGTACATGAGTAGAGTGTCTCAGTGAAGTATTATTGTCCCCACTTGGCAGAAAACTTGTTAAGACCAGTTTGAGAGGTCTCCAAGTCAGCCAGCTGCAGCTAAAGCATTGCATAGTACCATTCTTGGCTTCTACTCAGACCACGAGAGCATTTAAGTTTAGAGAGCAAACAGCAGAGACTAAAAGCACTGATTCAAATTGCATTCATAAAGCAGACAGTGTCCTAAGCTTTGGAACACACAGAGCTCAACACAAGCAGTGAGGTCAAGACGTTTCCCTAAAAGCATGTTCCTATCATCTGGCCTCATTAACAGCAGATTGAAAGATGAACTTGGTCAGATTTATAAAGAAAAAAAAGTCACCATAAATAGGCACAGAAGAAAAATCTGAAACAAATTGCCAGAATGTAGAGTGAGGTTCTCTGTAAAGCTCCATTCCCCCTCTCAGTACCCTCTGGAGCAGGGATGTACCAAGGCAGTCACAGTACATCACACTAATGAAATTAATCTGGAAAGCATCACTTCCAGTTCTGTTGCTCCTATTTCCATGAATCATCTCATCTCAGTGGGCCTCTGTCCCCCACCTGCAAACAGCACCAATAGGATTTAACTTGCACACAGTGTGGGATGAGGTTCTGCTCGTTACCTGTCTCTGCATCGCTCTGAAGTCTGCACACAGCAAGTTTCTCAGCATGCCAGTCACATTTTCTCCTTTGGTATCGCCCAGACACATTTTGTGCCTGCTAATCCTCCCCATCAGTGTGTTGTGCCTCACTGTCAGTGACTCACAGATGTCTGTGCCCATTGCTTCCTGTGTCTGACCTTAACAGGAGGGAAGACACCCCACCACGTTTGTCTGACAAGATTTAGCCCCACTGGCTGATTTTTATCAGCTCCCATTTCTCCCTCTGCTTTGCACTCCCATCTGATTTGATCATCACTACATTCTCACCCAGCCCAGCTGAGGTCACAAACACTGGCCTGTAATTTCCTGAGCACTCCTGTGCTGAAGAGGCAGCTCAGCATCTTTGCAAGTGGGTCAGGGACGGATCTGAAGGGTGACATTTAGTGAGAAACAATGCTAAGCGATGGCATTCATGTAAGGCAGATCTGAGCTACAAGCTACACATGCTGTTGCCCAACTTCCCACCATCTGTACACCAAACTTTCAGCTTTATGTTCAGTAGACATTAATCCCATGCTTGTATACTTAGATGGAGGCAAGAGGTAACACATATGTTGCTCTTGAGATGCATTTCCCCCCTCACAATTTGTGCTTGTGACTGTAATGGAAATATATATATTAAAATAAATGTTTCTGTTCTCATATTGGCTTTTCAACGCCACCCACAATTCCCAGTGCCTCCATATTCTGCCTTCTCACATCCCACTTGTCCCTGTGCTTTGAATGCTGCCTGTTAGTTAAAGTCCAGCAGGCCAGAGTTTAACCCTTGACTGTCAGGATCCTCTCCCAGGCTCTGTCTCAGCCTGACAGGACCCTGCCAGGCAGAGCAGCCCTGGGAGCACTCTGGGGGCTGGATCCCACCGGGAGGAAACAGCCACACAGCAATCAGGCTGCTCCCTCCCACCCTTCCCTCCCCTGCCATGAGGAGCATCTCAGCCCTGCCCTGGTTTCACAGCAAAGTCCAGGGAAGAGGCTGAAGCAGAGAACTGAAAACCTGTGGAATAACAAGCTGGTGGTCCTCAGCAGGCTCTGATGTTGGCAGGCAAAGGTTGGCCTTGTGCTGGAGGCCTGGCTAAAAGCCTGGAAAGCAGAGGGCATAAAGCCCAAAGAGAAGCAGCCCCTCAGAGTGGCTGAGAATCACCCAGAGGGATACCTGCCTTTAAACATCACAACAGAGAAAGCTCCCCCAGCTCCTCGTGGCTCTTCCATAGCCATGATAAGGGCTGGGTGGTGTAAACAGTGCAAAAGGTTCGTGTTCCATGAAGTTATCTCAGAGGGAACAGACGTGCTGAGGTCAAAGGGCACTTTAGTTCAGCCAGTTGTGGCTGAACAGCCCACAGCCTTCCACTCTGGTGCCTCCTTCCTGCCTGCTTTTCCCAGCAAAACTCAAAAGAATGGCTCACCTTTAAACTCCCATCATACACTGATCACATTAGACCTGTAAGTATGATTTTCTGCAAAATCTCTGCAAGTGACCAACCAGACCCATTAACACCCACCACAGCTCCCATCTGCACTGCCAAGTGGGACCAGTTCCTCCAGCACTGGCAGACCAATGCAAGCTGCACACCCTGGGGTGAATCCCTTTAACTTTTGGTCTATTCCTTTCTACTGTTCAAAGTCTACTTTGAAACATGCAGTATCTTACCAAGTTACTTTATTTTAGGAAAACATATGGCAGATTAATTTCCATTAAAAATGCATAAATTTAAATAGATCTTTAGCTGGACTTTCAAATTGTGCCTAACTAATATTCCCTTTGAAGTCTATCAACCTTCTTTGCTGCTACCTACCTTTTCTGCATTAGACTATAAAACTGGTATTTCAAGAAAAAGTCACTTTTTTATATAGTAATCAGACACCACTTCATTATCAGGCTCAATTTTTAAGTCAATTTTTTCTCCTTTCCTCTGAAGGACTGTCAAGCCAATAACTTCCTCCCCTTATCTTCCTGCTCATTCCACTCCTTGGCACGGGTGTAATTTCTTTCCCACAGTTCTTTACTCCATGGCTTGGCAGTTTTTAATGAGCCTTCCACACCTGTGGTTTTATCTGGCATTAATTCTGTTCCCTCCCTGTTGCACAGACCAGGTTTAACCACAATGCAACCAGTGATCCTCCCCAGCCTAAACCAGCCCAAAGATTATGGCACCAGCCTCTGGTTTTGGTATAAAACTGTGCCAGTTGTGATCCAAAGATGGGACTGGTGCATAACCAGCCTGGGGGCTCAGTTGGATATCCAGCTGAACATTTTCCCTAATTACAAATCCACTTACAAACCCCTTTGGTGGCCAGTGACAGGACAGCTCCTGACCCAACCCCTCCCAAAGGTGCTCCTGGGGCGAAGCTGCCCTGTGTCCTGGTGTCAGGGCTTGGAGAGAACTGTCCAGCTCCAGCCACTGGGGAGGAGGGAGAGAGCTGAACATCCCTGCAAATGGGTTGGTGCTTTCCACAAGCACCACATTCCAGGGAGTACAAATGGAGAAACTGGGACGTGACTTTCAGGTTGACAGGGAAGGTGCCTGCTGACAATGAATGAACCTCCTTCAAGCTTTGTTGGGGAAAAAAAGACAAATTCTAAGTGCCAGGGAAATAAAAATACCCCATCAGTGCATTTTATCCTGTCACTCTGAAGAATGCAGTGCTTGTTTTTAGGGCTCCTTCTCACATGGTCGTACAATTTCTGAACAGAAACAAAAACCACAGCCCGTAGCCATTATCCAGTCATATGGAAAATATCTGACTGAGGAAACTGTGTCCTTCCCTGGGCAGCCTGAGTGATCAGCTGCAGGCAGAAAAAGCAGAATCCAATCAGTGTCAAACCCACATTCACTCCCAAGACATGTGAGCATCCTACTTGTGTCCACCAAAAGTCATTTTGCCAACAGGCTCTGAGCCTGTTGAAAAGCAGGAAGTGCAATCAAAGGAAAAAGGGGACTTTTAAATCAAACACTGAAATGCACCAGAAAATGCCCACAACAGGCCCTAAGATACAGGCTCAGGAAAAGCCAAGAGGCAAAATACAGTGATTAGACCTTGTACTAGAGCAGGAACATTGGGGTTTGATCATTCCTAGCAAGCAGAGTTCTTGGTGGCAAAGTCCTGTTGGTTTTGCAGTTCTACAGCTCTGTGTTGCTTCCCAGGGTCTCTCATCTTCCTTTCCCACAAATCATTTTTCCAGACCTCACAGTGCTGTAATACATCTTAAAAATGTTACAGAAAACAGGTTATTTTCTTCCTCAGCTTTTCATGGCACTGCAGCTGGACCAAGTAGGATGATGGATACACATCTTCATGTCTCAACTCCACTCCTGCTTATCAAACTTCTGCAGAGCAGGACCAGTCAGATACCAGGTCCCAAAGGTACTGAGACCATTGCAACATTTACCAGGTTGTATTTTAAGCTGGAGCACTGAACCAGGGAGAAAGAATTTAACTCCAGCTTCAGGCAGATCTACACTAAAGACAAATTTGTGCCAGAAGTTTCCAGTGTGAGTTACCAGCATCTGAACACAGCACCTTCCTCTGCTATGCAAGGAAGCTCTTGGACATGAGCATCATTTTATTAAGCAGCACATAATGCTCACTGTAGTATATACAGCAGCACAGTTATCATGCTCTATTTCACAGCATTAAAAATGAACTGTTCTCCAAGCAGGAGAAATCTTCATATCAAAGATTCAAACACCACAGGCTTCGATGCTGTCAGAAGAGATTATTTTAACTTTTGATATGCCTCTAAATAGTCCAAGACTTTGCAAGTCACAGTGGAAAGTAAATCAGACTTTGACTCCTGAAAGAGGCAGAAGTCACCGGAACAGTGCAGGCAACGGGGGCTTTGAAAGACCAGACATGGCAACTCTGAGATGTGTGGAGTGGGGAGCACATTCCAAATCAAGCAGACCTTCTCCGCCTGAATGCTGAAATGCAGGAGTAAGAGTGGCAAAGAAAGGGGTTCCTGAGACTGACCTGGCAAGTTTGAGCTCTGAAGATCCAAGACTCTCCCTGGTGGGACAAGGGCCACACACAAGGGCCACACACATGACCCTCTCCTACCCTCCAGCACTCACCATTCTAAATCTTACTGCTGTTCCTGATTTCCATGCAGAGGTTTTCTGTTCTCAGGATGAAATTCTCCACTGGAGATCTAGGAGTGGGAGGCAGAGTCCAACAGCATCCTCTGCCCAGCTAATGCCTCCTCAGTTCTGTCCTGGAGCAGCACCAGGACACCCAAACCCCTGCACACCATCCCTTTGGCACTGCTGGGCACCACAGCCTCCTGCACCACTTCTTAGGGCATGGAAAGCCCAGGCAGACACTGAACAAAACATCCCCTTAAACAAGGTACAAAATTCCCTTCAATCCTCATCAACACAAGCCAGAAACTGCATTCCTGTAACATGATGCTGCTCTACCACCAGGTTTCATCTTATTCCTTACTGTGGATTTCTACCTTTACCTGCAGCGTTGCTCAGCCCCCGTGTTTGCTGCAGCAGCTACACATAAATCTCCTCTCGGAAGCTGGGCAGGCACACCTGACCCCCCAGGACAGTCTCACCCTACTCTGTCCTCCAGCACAAACAGGCACAGGCAGTGCCCAGCCACAGAGTGCCATCTATGGCCATCTCACAGGACTTCACAGCATAGCAGAAAACACACAGGCACACCCATTCCCCCTCCTGGCATCAGGAATGTCCCTCAGAAAAACCTCTGTCATTGAGGTCTGAAGAACAAGAGAATTTAGTCATAGCAACAGATGCAACAGTAGCTGCCCTAAGAGGGGTTTTACTTCTCCTGGAGTGAGGCAGAGCGTGGGGAATGAAGGCCTTCTCCCCCACTCTCTCCAAAAAAGGAGAGGCAGAACATATGCACACAGCCCACTGATTTCTGCTGAGGTGGCCCAAAGCCAGCACAGAAACCAGGCTGGGTACCTGTGAAACATTTGCATTTTTAGAGTCAGAAACCAACTATAAAGCCAAAAGAGATGGAAATGGCATTCTCCCCTCAGTGCACATCCCAGGACCAATAAATGAACCACCCCCACCAGGGAAAGCAGCCACCCAAGGAAACCAAGCTCCTGGGGAGGTGTTTCTCAGCAGTGATGAGCTGACCCTTCTGGACAGAAAGGCTTATGGAGGAGAGAGCAGGGGATGTGGCAGGTGCTACCCTTGTCCCCTTCTGCTTCTGCCACTGCTCAGCCCATGCAATCCACAGCCAGTACAGCCACACAGCCCCCTCCTCTGTGAGGTACAGCCAGCAGATCCATCCAGCACTTGTTCAGCATTCCCACCCAGCCATGCTCCACCCAGGAACGCAAAGGGTGTCTGTGTGAGGACCGAGGCCCTCGGCAGATCCTCCAGCCTGGTGCTCACGTGGGTATCTAACAGGTGCCTCTGTGGCCTTCAAGGCACTTCACACATCCTTGTTCTGAGTCGGGGAGCTCCTCCCAGATGCCACTGCCCTGCTGGGACCACATGGCACCTCTCCTGGTGGCATGAGGAAGCCTCTGTCCCCCACCCCAGGCTGCCCTGAGGGTTCATCCTGATTTTACTGGTTAGCAAAGTGCACTGAGACATGTAAACAGGCTGTTCCTTCTCAGATTTGCTGGATGGCAGCACCTGTTTTCATTAACAGTTCATTAGTGTTTGGGGGTTACACATGTGCAATGATGGACAGTCATGCAGAGATCTCAGCTTTGGCAGAGACAGCTCACCAGAACTGGCCATGCTTTAGAAAGGTGCTCTGTGAGGATTTCAGGTAGGGCAGTTAAACTGGAGCACATGGCACACAAAGCTACAGAGCAGATCTTACTTTAGCAGAAAGCAACATTTTCCACTAAGGAGTTGATGAGCAGTTGTGGGTTGATTTTTCTTTTTCTTTTTTTAAAGCAGGTTGATGATGAAAAAAATCTCAGAACAGTATGACTATCATGAGAATGATTTCTAAAGCAGGAAGCATGACAGCCCCACACCCACAACAGTAGAAGCAGCTGCCACACACAAGTTGTCAGCCACACACTGCAGGTCTGGTCCTGCACTGCTTAAAGCTATTGGAGCTCTGACACTGTCTTCAGTGCAGAAAACTCCAAGCCCAAATAAGACAGAGAAAAGAAATGAGTGGTATTATCCAAGTCAGAAGGTATTTCACATCCTTATCTCAAAGCAGGAACTTCTATGAAAGAGCCCAACTTGGGCAGAAGCAACAGGAGCACCACCACTCACACTCAGGATCTGCAGCACTCAGAAAAGAACCTACCAATAAGAAATATCAGTAATTAAAACAATCTCTAACCTTATGTGAAGTTCCCTGCAATATGACTTCAGTGTCTCCCAGACTCTGAATGCTGAGAGATTTCTTCTTGAGGCTAAGGAAAAAAAATCATAGCAGGTTATTTCATTTTTACCTGGAACATTTCCACCTGCCCACCTCTTCTCTGCACAAAGCCTTTCCAAACTCAGTGCAAGTCCATGCCTGGCTTTAAGCACAGGTGACACAGGAAGCTGCTGGGTATCAGGATGATTTTCATAGCCCCTTTGTTCTGCCAGAGCTGCTGCTGCCAGCTGGGAGGGGATGGGGAGCAGGGGCAGACAGCTGCAGTACCCACAGCCTGATCCTGCTGTTCCTCAGGGCAAGGGAATGGCAAACCTGGCCCTCTGGAGACATCTGAGGCCCAGACGGGAGAAGCATTCTGCCTACATCTGAAAAACCTTGGAGCAACTCTGCCTTAGGAAATGGCAGGAACCAACTGGCTGGTCCCTGCTGTCACTGGTCAAGGCAGTGACTGCCAGGAAGAGCAGATCCTTCCTTTTGCACAGGTCAGGGCACCAAAGCAGCTGGCTCCAAAAAAGCAACACTGCTTGGCAATGCCAGAGCTCCCACAGCCTGTCCCACACTGTGGAAGCAGCAAAATCAGTGCAGTAGGGGAAATTTAGGAGTGCCATGAATTGCTCCACTTTGGGCAGTGCTGTGTGCTGTAAACCCCCCTGGTTACAGGTCAGTCATCCCCACAGCTCCACGTGGACAGCCTGGGGGCAGGATCGCCCTTCCTGCCTCTGGCACAGAGCTGGCTGCAGGCAGGTGCCCACCAGCACCTCCACTGCCTTTTCCCACGGATGTCCATTCCAGTCTGATCCCAGGCCCCACCACACAGAACAGACCATGCTGAGGTCTCCTCAGTGCCGAGCTCTGGAGGAGCAGCCCTGCCTCACACACACACTGAAATCTGCACAGAAAGCCTGTCAAACTGAGCAGCTGCTCCCTGGCTCTCCCACACCTCCCCTCAATGCAGGAGCCTCAATTATGTGGCATGTCTGCAGGATTTGGGAGGTAAAAGAGCTGCTGCCAACACCACATGCTTTAACCCTTTGCCTTCCTCCAGGAACTGTGTAAGACGTGTTGACAATGTGCATTTTCATGTGGTGGCTTAAGGCACAAACCTGCCCTCAGAGTCTGGTTTTCACAGCAGGGGTGTAGGAGTACAAAACCACAAACCTACTTAGTTACTGATTCCCTGCCCCTACGTTTTCAGGCTGGCAAGACAAGCTACAGGAGACCTTTTCGAGGGGAATAGGATCAACTGTAGAAAAGTACTTTTACTGCAATGTGCAATTTTACTTAATGTTATACAAGAGCTCTAAGACATTTACACACTTACAATCTCAGACAAATAGAACCACATTCCATGATCTTCAGAAGGAATGGTGGAACACCCTTCACAAGTCACAGATAAGGATGTTTGAAGCCCACCTCAATTGCTGCTTAGGTACTCAGGTATTAGGCTAAAAAGGCCTAATTCACTCTCACTGATTCCAGAGAAGCAACTAAATGAGAGCCAAACTAGGTACATCAGCATGCACTTTAACTTGCAGTCACCTCTTGCTTTTCTCTCAGTCCCTCTTGGCTGCATTTATCACCATGCTCAGATTAGGTCTTGTTTCTAAACAAATACTGGAAAGGTGAATCTCTTCTCCCAAAGAGGTTCTACAGCATAATTAGCAACATGTCCTAAACACTTGTAATCCACTGTCATCTTCCAGAAAACAACTTTAAGGAGCTGTCAGTTCAAACCATCAAATCTAAACTACTTAACCTTTAAGCTTCTGTTGAGAGCAAAAGATGCAGAAAACAAGTTTATAGGTCTGTAATCTGAAACACCACACAGTGAGGCAGCACAAAGGCTGGTTTTATATGCATCAGAAATAATTCAGCATGAGAAGCATCACAGTGTGAGGGAACATCTCCTGCAAGGGTATTTCAGTTACCTTGAGCCTGATTTTTATAATCCTCCCTGGTACTTCCAGTAACCTTGGCAGATCATAAGAGTAGAGGAGTTGTAGAAAAGGCACTTGAGGCATCTCAGCATTCACCTGACATGCTTTAACACAGGGAACAAACAGAAAAATTATCTAGTTTGGAACTTGAGACATTATCCTGCTCTGGAGCTAGCAGGATGCAAGAGGAGCCAGGTGGTCTAATTCAAGTGCCAAAGTGTACCTGAGGAGTATCACACATCTTCTGGGAGATGCAGCTTCCATCCCTCAGGAAGCCAGTTAGCCAAGAGTCATGGAGAGCCAAGGCTGGGAACCCAGGGAGGGCAGCTCCACATGGCACCCAGATCCTGCTCCCACCCCACCTCAGTCTGTGCAGGCTGCTGACATACAGCTCACATGCTCCAGGAAGGCTCTGAGTCATGCTGCTAAGGCTGGAAAAGAAAAGGGGTTTGGAAAGCTCTGCATTCTGCAAGCAGCACACCCAGCTTGGGCAGGCTGAGCCCCCCACACAGACAGTGCTGCCCCTCTGCCCAAACCCCCCCTGTGCACCATGCAAACACAGCAGGGAACAGATAGCTACATGCACTCCACTTTAAGAAAAGAGTTAAGCCTTTTCTTAAAGGCCTCTTTATTTTTAATTTCCTTCAAAACATAAATTAATTTAAACAAATCAGATGCAAAACACCTGCATTTTAAATTAGCATATATTTTACTGTATCAATCACAGCAACCTCATACAGTAAGATACACAAAAATAGAGCATGGTATCACTTCAATTCGACACAGGTTTGTACTACAGGATTCCATGACATATATACAGAGGACTCTCCTGTTTCAGAGCAAGTGCAGTCCCTGCTCTGGTCACCGTAAAAGTTACGTGGCATCACAGTTTTAGTTCTTCACTGTAGTGTGAGTAGCCATATGGAAATTGAACTTGTGAACTAGAAGATACACTGTAGAGCAGCCAAACAGGCATGACACTGCAGAAGGTGAACAAAACCGGAATAACCACAGAATGAAAACCACCCTTGGACTGCATTTGAATAGTAAAATTGGTTTTAAATTCTTCACTATATACAGAACGTATCTACACTTGTGTCATATTTATATATATATATATATTTATAAAAAACATACAAGATTTTGAAAACCTTAAAATCATTCACCTAAACAACATTCACCCCAACCTTCAGGGTCTGCAAGGCAGGACTTGCCCTTGACATTATGTTCAGTTGCAGCCCCTTGATCCAGAATTTCCCTGATTGTTAAACACATCCTTCACTTTGTTTCTTAGTGCAAACTGGACAATAACTTACTGTTCTCAGCCCTCTGTAAGACCCAGATTTCATCCTATTTCCATTATGCTTTTGACACTCATTTATGGCTAAAATTATTTTAGCTATTTTACAGTGTTAGCCTATATAATTTCCCCCCCTACCCACCTGAAGCCCTCCCCCCTCCCAAAAAAAAGTGAGACAAACGACCATTCATGCATGTTTCTGTCACACAGGGATCGATGGACACTGAGGTTGGGAAGCCTAGACTGTAACAGTGGTTAAAAACCCCTCAGTGAGTCATTTCAGTGCAAAGTGGAATACATGGTTTACATCTCAGCTAGAGTTCTTTACATTTATTTTAAACACATTTAATTCTGCACATCAGATTAGGTTGCCTGATAGTTTGTGCTAACTAGCTAGTTGGAATAAGGGAGTTAGGATTCTTAAGGGTTTCTTTTTAATAAAAAACTAAAGTCTATTCATAGCCAGGTGTGGTTTGGGGGTCAGACTGTACAGAGCCCAGCAGAAGGGAGTGCTGATTCTCAGCCAGGGTTCCCGAGTGCTACAGCAACAGACAAGGGTTATTATCTGGCTCACATCCACAACTGATGGGTTCACTTGAACAGGAGTCACAAATGAGCTCTGATTTTAAACCAGGCCAGTGCTTTACTTGCTGGACTACACTACAGACTTGGCAGTGAATTTGGAAGCAAGCATAACATTAATACTCACAATTTCCATAACCACAAAGAAAAAGCGTGCACTGAGAAGCAAAATCCTGCAATTCTTAGACAAGACTCCACTCAGACTAGTGCTAGCCTTATCAGAGGGGAAAAAAAAGGCAGATTAAAACCAAGAATTGATCAGAGCCAAGAACATCAGTCTGCCAAAGTGGCTATATAAGCTATGAAATACAGTACAAGGAAAAACAAAAAAGTCACCTGAACAAATAACCCAGAGAGACTTCATAGTTATAATAATTCTACCACTTTTAAGAACTCAACATATTAAATATTTATTAAAAATAAACTGTTTCCAAATCACCTATTTACAGTACAAAGAACAGTACTTAATACATGTGCAACAGAAGTAGAGAGAATGGATACTCATCTGAGAGGACAACACTCCAGGCATCATCTGAGTGACACGGGTACAGGTTCACCTCTTTAAATACCACACAGTAAAACCCACGATGGTGATATTGGCAACACCAGAAAATAAAGCATGGACCATCCAGACTCAGATTATATAAGCTTGAGATAAATGACTGGGAGAGAAGGGGAGAAGGAGGGAACAACGACAAAAGGAAGTTTGCTGTGGTGTTTGCGTTTTGGAGATCCAGAAATGCAGACACATGTCAAAAGATAGTCCTTGTTGGCAAAACCAGCCACTCACATATTTCCTGCACATTTTGAAGTCATACTTTCGTCAAAAATGGGCAGTGGTTTTATCACCCACAAAAACATGAGAATATTAATTCTCTGACTTTATCTTCAAGCCCTGCCTGGTTTCATTTGGGCAAGGAGATGACTGCCATGTAATAGGAAAGTGTCATGTCACTTTTTAAAAATACAACAGCTGCCAAGTTTTAAGGAAAAATGTGCTCTTCTCCCCCATTTAAATTGAAAAGCAATGATCATTTAGGAGTTACCTAAATTATAGCAGCATGAAATCTAATGGATCTACAGCATCTGTGAAGCCACAAAAACCAAGAACTGGCACCTGATCACTGAACCATGGTTCCAAACATTTGGACGTGTGATTTTGGTAGGAGGTCAGTGTGGAGTCAGAACATGAGTTAGGATAGCCCTTTCCCCTTCCCAAACAGACTGATGGGGTCTATCTATAAACCACGTGGGACAGCTGGGATGATTTATAGTTTAGCTGGTTGTTGGGCAGGAACCTGTGGAGCTCGTTCTTCCTCCCGCACGGCTCGTAATAGTACGCACTGAGGCAAGAGTCACAGGAGACCTTGGAGCAGACGGTGCAGGTGTTGGCGGCGCCGGGACGGTTACAGAACCCGCAGCGTGAGGTGCCCGAGGGTTTGGCCTTGGAGCCGAACTGGGCAGCTCTGTCTTGGCTCTGAGTCTGTGATGGGTACTGCGCCTTCTCCCTCAGAGCAGAGGCAGGAGACAAGCCGTCGCCGGGGAGCGCTTTGATGGAGTAGCTGCTCTGTTTCACCGCCGGGTACTCCTGCCTCGAGCTGAACAGACTGTCACACTTTTGGCAAACAGAAGTGCCACAGGGTACACCACAGTTCTGGCACTTGGGGGAAGCTGTCTCTTTGGCTAGGTGGGTGCGTTTGTGGTAAATGGGGTTGGCATCACTTTTTAACAGCCACACATCAGGCTTAATAGCTTCTTGTCTCTTAAAATTCAACATACTTCTAGAATCTGGATCAGTATATAAATCCAAGTCCTCTTGAGCAGAAAAATAGGAGCTGTAAGGGACGTTTGTTCTCAGCATGCCATTGTGATGAGATGAGGCTGGCAAGTACTCGTCTGAACACCCGTGTGGGGAGCTGGACATGGTCAGCAGAGAGGGCGACGGGCGGATAATTTCATCTTTTATGTCATCTTCTGCATCGACCAGAATCGGCTCTTTCCTGAGGCTCAGGGAGCTCATCAAAGGAGGTTTCTTACTCTCCCAATAGTTATCGTAGGTATCCACTGACTTGGAAGGCTTGCTCACCTTTGGCTTGAAGTAGTCTTTGGAGGCCCGTTCGCTGGCCGATTTCTGGAGCACCATCCGTGCCATGGAGGTGTTGAGGTTCTCCTTGCACTCCACGCGGCGCTTCATGGCCTCGGAGCAGCCTCTCACGTCCTCACTGCTGCTCTTCCGCTCATTCAGCACATCCATCTCCGAGTAACCCTTATCCTTCACTTGCAAGTGAATTTCCAGAAGCTGCTCACACTCCACTTTGGCCAAAAAGAGTTCAAATGAAATCATTTTCACTTGGATGGCATCGACCTGCTCTTTGAGCTTATACATTGTTCCCAGTTCCTGGACGTAACCCATGTAGTTCAGAATCTGCCTGACATCATCTTCGGTTAGCGCAGACTTTACGTAATAGACAAAGGGTCCAGTGTAGGTCTAAGGGGGATGGGGGGAATAAAAGGAAAACTAGGTTACACATTCAGTGGTGGCCTGGATGTTCAGATAATTCAGTGACAGAGAGCATTATAATTAAACAGAATAATAAGGACTGCGTACACTGCAACTGCCTTGGCAAGATGGGCCCGATTTCTGCATCCCTCCTGTTCAGCAGACGGAAATTCCACATGAGGCAAATTCAAAGCAGGAGAGCTTTCATTCAAATTAAAATTCTGATTAGCATAATGTCCTCCCTGGTGATTTAAATCACTCTGTTATGCACTGACATTCACTTCTATGCATACCGGACATGTCTGCATTACAGGAAGTCTGCCATGAAAGGAAAAAGCCTGGGAATTCGGGACCTGCCCCAGCCAGGGGTGAGCTGGAGGTAACAGGAACTCAGAGTTACTGCAGGATGGCCAAACTCCTCTTCAATTCAGCTTTAAATACACTTCAGGTGCACACTTTGTTCTGTGCTGTCACCATACAGTTTCAAACATCAGTTTTATTTCATTTAGTATTAATGCAAAAAGAGCCCCAAAAGCAGACAAGTTTCTGCAAGTTGAACTGCCCTCAGCATCTGGCACACCTGGGGGACATGCTTAACCCTGTTCAGCCTGTTCTGGACTGCAGGCAGAGCAACCTGCCCATCACATCTTGACAGCACAGGGACTGGATCCAGCAGTCAGCACTGACAGCCCATCAGCAGGTACCCTCTGTGGGCCAACCAACACAGTAAAGGCCAGAACTTTAGGGGAATGAAGATTTAGGGGGAGATCCAGAGGAAAGGCAGTTTTCCCTTGGAAATGTTCTAATACTGCCCAAATTCTCAGCTAAACAATGAAACAGTGTCTTTTTAAGAAAAACAATCCAGAATACCCATCACTCGTGCACACAACTGCCAAGGACTGCAGACACCAACCCCAGCAGTGTGTCCATCAGTTCCAGGCCTCCAAACTGTTCTTGTAGCTGAGGTGCAGCAGTCCTTACTGAAACACTGCAGCAGCTTTGAATGAGCAGGTAAGGACAGGTAAAACAGAAAACTCAACAGCAGAGAACTCCTTGTGTGACTTCCATCACCCATCAGTGAGTGAGTTCCCACTTCTGTCTCTAAGATCCTGGCGTAGGGAGATGCACTTGAAAGTAAATTAAAATCATAACTTCATGAATTGAGAACTGGCAAGCAAATAAAAGGTATTCTGAAAATAATTCTTCTGGAGAAGTTCCTTCATCATTACCCTACAACTAGTGGAAACCTCATCAAAGCATCCACTTGAATTGGGTTTACTATTTGTGTCCAGTAACAGCTGTGGCAAGACAGAAATCAAACTCTCAGTGAGCTTAAGTCCAACTCAAGCATTCACCCTCATGAAAGCATCTCCAAGTAAAAATAAAACAGTGTAGCAGGGTAGGCTGAACAGCAACCATAAACACATTATAATTGCAGATAGTACTTGTACTTCTCCTCTTGGGATACTCTCACCAGCACTAACTTCATTTATTTTACATAGAAAATTTTCTGTGGCTTCTGTTTACCAACTGCATATAGACAAAGATGTATATCATGCTAATAGATAGAAAAAAAAAGGCATCTCAAGGAATTGCATGGAATGTGTTAACAGAAAGAAAACCAAATCATGTTCTCACTGTGGCTGTACAAGAAATGTCTTACCTTAATATTTTTGAACTCCTTTTTCCAGGGGTACAGAAAGAGATTAATTCCAACTGTCTCGAGCATGTTGAATGCACTATGAAGACAATGTAAACTTGAGGACTTCACAGATCTCAGTGAGTTTTCAGCCATCTCGTAAAACTTAATCAGCCGGAATCTATAAAAGGGGTCGATTTTGGGAAGGCACAGCAAGGCGGCCGCTGCCACCCGCAAGTACTCATCGTTAATGGGGCGTTGTTTGTTGTCAGAGGCACTCAGCTTGCACTCGTGGAACTGCACGTACTTCCGAAATAAATCGTCCTTGTATTTTGTATCCATTGAAATCACTGTTTCCCTTGCACTGGGGCAGCTACCTCGTCTCTGTCATGGTTATAGGACTGCAGGTGGTGTGTCTGGCATCGAGTCCTCAGCAAGGGCAACAACTCTCCTGGAATAAACATTGAAAACACAGACCAGTCATGCCAGGCACACGTACCCCAGACACCCACAGCCCTCCCTGCCCCAGGGCTCTGCAGTCCTGCTCTCACACAGCAGCAGCTCTGCCACAGCCTCTACCCCAGGTACCCACAGCCGTCCCTGCCCCAGGGCTCTGCAGTCCTGCTCTCACACAGCAGCAGCTCTGCCACAGCCTCGCTGGGACTCCAGAAACACATGAGTGGCTACAGAGGTGCTGCTGTCCTGCTTTTCACTGCCACTCCCCACTCTCTCCCAGGACTCTGCCCCAGTAGGCACCACCAGTCACCATGAGCTCGGTGTGGCAGAGCTGGGCAGGCTCCAGCACACACTGAGTTTTCCCTGGCTTTGGGGACCCAGGGAGAAGGAACTCACAGCAAAAATCTGCAAGGAGAAGGATGAGCTTTTAGAGTCTCTTCTCAGCATTTTATTTTTCCCTTTGAGTTCACACAACTTACACAAACATTATTGAAACAGTCACTGTGGGGTTTTTTCTCTTTTTTTTTCCCCTGCACAGAGTTTTAAAAAATCCCACGAAGAAGTTTCATTTTGCTCATCTTGATAAAGCATCGACTTTTTTTTCCCCTCTCATGGCACAGAACTGCCACTAAACTTGGCAGGTTTATTTACTTTGCCTTTCTATCTCTAACGTTTTCTAGGCTTTTGACAGCCACTGACATTCCCTGTGCTGGTGCCCCCAGCCCTGGGGCAGCTCTGCAGGCATCTCCAGGTCAAAACGCAGACCAGTGGCTTTGCTCTTCACATAAAAAGACAACCCAGCCCTTGAACTGATGGGAAGTGGGACAAATCAGTGCAGTGTTTCAGTTGTAGTGAGTCTGAAACGGCACTTCAGAGAAGACTTTTCACCCAATACTAATTGCAGCTGCTTAGAACAGTGATCACTTCATCCCCCCAGCTCCTGCTACAGTGAAAATCACTGTTAAGGGCAAAATTAACTGAATGAAGGGAGCCAAAACACAAAATACCAACAACTGAGAGGCCTGGAAAACAAACAAACAACAAAACCACCAGCCTGGCAGTTAACACTGCCTGGTGAAAGGCTGTGCTCAATGCCAGCCCCGTGCGGAGAAAGTTAAGTAGCAGTTTGGTTTCTGCTCCCAGGCACACGGCGCTGGTGTCAAGAGACAGGCTGTGAATCACAGGAAATGTGGAGTGCTAAATTAACATCTGAGCATAAGGACCAGGAGCGGCTCCTCCTCTCTCCACGCTCCTCCCTGAGCTGTGCAGGATGGAGTCTGTGCTTTGGCAAGAAGAGCTGCACAGGAGACTTACAGAGATCTTTGGCAGTAAGCAAAACACCCCCAGGACAAGGAGCGATCCCAGCTGAGGAGGAGCTGGAGTCAGACACACGGTCCTGCCACCCTCACTGCCCGTACCCACCAAGCAAAGCACTCGGTTACATATCAGCGATGTCAGCGGCAGGAAAGTTCCCAGATGAAAAGTCCTCCATGGTGGCCTTGCAGGTGGCAGCTCCCAGAGCCCCTGCCAGCCCTGCCCCCGCCAGCCCTGCCCCTGCCTCTGCCAGCCCTGCCCCTGCCAGCCCTGCCCCTGCCCCTGCCCACACACCGCGGGGCTCACGGGGACAGCCCGATGCCCCCGGGCCCGCCGGGGCTGTCCCGCAGCACAGCCGCGGTTACGGGCTGGGGAGCACAGGCACAGATAAACACAGGCTGAACAGCACAGCAAGGAACGAGGCTCTTCTGCTGCGAATTACTGACTGAAAACCACAAGATTTCCTGGAGATGCAAGAACAGCAAGTCCTGGTCAGAGCCCCGTGTCTGCCCGTGAGACCAGAGAAGGTTTCTGCCATTCATCTCCAGGGTCAAAGCCTCAGCCAAGGGAAACAGAGCCCGCTGGACCCCTTGGCTGCACAACCACCGTGCCAGGACAGGGGAGAGGCGGGGCCGGGCCCAGCCCGCACCCCGGGACAGAGACTCTCGTCGGGATACAGCCCGCATCCCCCTCGGGACACACCATCCCTCCGGGACACAGCCGGCATCCCCCCCGGGACACACCATGCCCCCGGGGCACCGCCTGCCCTCCCGGGGCACACACCGCCGCTGCCCCGCGGGTCCCAGGCCCGCCGGACCGCCCCGAGCAGGGCAGCGCTCCCGCACACGGCGCTGCCACCGGCACCGGGCACCGCCGGGGGCCGGCCGGGCCCGCGCCCGCTCCGCTCGGTCACCTGTTGCAGAGCCGGGGTG
>VWZD01010231.1:647583-733252 GCA_013396695.1 Sakesphorus luctuosus
GCCCTGGCATGGGGTGCCCAGAGAAGCTGTGGCTGCCCCATCCCTGGGAGTGTCCCAGGCCAGGTTGGATGGGGCTTGGAGCAACCTGGGATGGTGGGAGGTGTCCCCGCTCATGGCAGGGGGGGCACTCGGGGGCTTTAAGGTCCCTTCCACCCAAACCACTCTGTTATTCTCAGTGGAAGCCGAGGGCACAGAGCCCTGTCCAACAGCAGATAACGCTGAACATGATGGCCTGGGCTGATCTTCCTCCCCCTGCCGTTGTGGCCAAGGGCCAACAGGCTGCTGCTTTCCCCGATACGGTGTCTCAAGGCTCCGTTATCCCTCCGGGCAGAGGGCACAGAGAGAGTGCCGAGCCCACCCCGCCCCGGGGCTGTCTCACCGCCTGCCCCTCTCCCTGCCCCAGGTTCTGCACGCCGTGCCTGCAGGAGTGTCTGAAGCCCAAGAAGCCGGTCTGTGCCGTGTGCCGCAGCACCCTGTCCTCTGGGAGCAGAGCTCTGGACCTGGAGAAGCAGATTGAAACCACAGAGACTGCTTGCAATGGCTGCAATAAAAAAGTATGAAAGCTTTTGGAAATGAGGTGCATGAGGTGTGCCTGCTCAGCCACACTGCTGAGGGGAGAGAAAGTGCTCACTCAGCTTTCTGCAGAATCAGGTCAAAATATTAGTTCTGATGTGTGCTAAAGGTGTCTGATAGAGGCAGCATCTGACTGTTGACATTCTTCCCACAGTTTTTTTGTTGTTATCTCTTCAGGAATTGAATTTCAAATGAAAGAGACTGATTTTAAAATTACATTATAACGTTGTTGCTGTGACAACGTCCTTGTGAAGAGTCAGTGCAATGGAACAGTGGCTGTGGAGGTTAGAGAGTGAGCTCCAGCTCCCAAACAGAAACTCACTTGCTTGGTTTGCAATAGTCATGAGTCAGAGTTGTCTCCTGGCTGGTGTATTCCATGGGCTTACTGGTTGTTGTGTCCTGAATGCTGAACATCTGTGTGACATCCATCCTGGCTTTCCCTGTCCCTTGGTAGAGTTGGGCTGCTTACCATTAGGGAAGTTTATAAGAAAATACCATAGCACAAGGCAGAGCAACAGGAAAAGGATAATTAGACACACTAAGGTGAGAGTGCTGGTTCATTTAGTTTCACTTTTTATTTCTGGGTCATTTCTTCATTCTGTCTCCATTTCAGCTGAGAGAAAACTGTGACATCCTGAGTTACAGCTTTCCTTGTTGTACATCTGAGTTTTCATTAATGAGATTTTGCAATTAGCAATCAGTCTATACCAAGAGCTGTCCTAAAAGCCAAGTTATTTCCCATACACTCTGTTCTCATCAGAGACCAGGTAAACTGCCTTTATAGGAAGCTTTTTTATATATACTGTAGTATATTATTTACAATAGAGTGCAGTACAGGTGTAGTTAAGAGCAGTGAGCTGTGCTGGCAGGGGGTGTGTGTCACACCACAGGCAGCAAAGTTAGAGGTTAACCAAGCTGCAATCTCTAAAGTTTTCTGCCTCACCAGCTGAAGCATTTGGATTTTCTGCCTTAACACTTGTACAGAAAGCTGCTCTGGTTACATGTTTGCTGCTCCTGCTTGCAAGTGTAGCAGGATGTGCTGTGGTTTGGGCTGACCTGCCCCGTGGTTGTTGTCTCACAGATGTTCCTCTCCAAGATGCGCAGCCACGCGGCCTCCTGCTCCAAATACCAGAACTACATCATGGAAGGGGTGAAGGCTGTGACTAAAGAGCCCCTCCACAGCACCAGGTAACAGCTCTGCTCTCAAGTGCTGGCCTTCTTGTCACAAAAAGGAGTTGTCAAGTGCAAGTAGACTTTATCTCCTCTCTCAGTTTGGGTGTTAATTTTAAAAATTGAGCCTTAATCTGCAGCTGACTGTGCCCAGGCAAGCTCTGCTGCTTCTGCATGTCCATGCACAGGAGATCTCTGAGATCAGGGTATTCTGGCCATGTACCTGGTTTTCAAAAGAAGCTTCCATCTTTCTGTTTCTTGATTGTATTCACTTATAGTGAAGGGAAGAGGCAGTTGGTTGCAGGGCACTCATGCATGTGGTGCCCTGTGCATTTTCAAAACAGGTGAGAAGTGGCCCTTGGAACATTGTAGAACTGTAGCTCAGTCTAAATTCAGTGTTGAATTCCTTAAGCTGTGGTTACAAGTTTACAAGCTGATTGTTAAATTTGTTGCTTTGAATAATTTGTATTTGTAAATAACCTCTTTTTCTGCTCCCAAACAGGAACTTCCCAAATCGCTTCACCTTTCCCTGTCCATATTGCAGTGAGAAAAACTTTGATCAAGAAGGGCTGGTGGAACACTGCAAAGCATTGCACAGCATGGATGCAAAACAAGTGGTAATAAAGGGTCTGGGTGCAAAGTCTAGTCTTAAAGCCCTTTGAAACAATGAATTAGAGACTTACTCTTGAATTAAGTGCATATAATTATTGCTGTTAAGTGCAGCGTGGCTCTGCTGGCCATGCCTTTAGCTCTCACACAGTTCTGCTGGTGGCTCTCAGTGCACTCCCTGGAGGTGCCTGGTCTCTGCTCTGAGTGGAGCTGGGCCACATCCTCCTTTCATATTTGAAAAATGGCAGGCACTCAGAGTTTGTTGGGCACAGCAAATTAATAAAACATAATTTAAAAACAAGGCAGACATTTAACTTTCCCCTGTGCTGTTTTCAGCAAGAAGATACTATAAACGATCAGGGAAAATACTTGCAAAAATAGTATATCATTCTAGTAATGTATCTGTGATACTTTCTCTCATGTAAGAGGAATTGCACAACTTGGAAGTGAATTTGAAACTTTCATTTTTCTGGGAACTTTTGTGGAATTCCAAGTTATTCAGAAAACTGTTCCTTTTTTCCCCTGGAGAAAAGTGATGTTTGCAAAGGAGACCAAGGAAACTTTCCTGTAACTAAGAAATAAAGGCTGAAATCCTCTAAAGCAAGCAGCTGTAGTGAGTTCTGGGTTTCAGAAGGTGGGAGAAGAGTAAGCCATTCCATTTCAGGGATCCAAGACACGAATTAAAATTGTCTGAGGCTTTTGTATCAAATGTCCCAACAAGGTATTGGGCAGAACTTTGCATATAGAATAGTGGCAGCACAAACCTTGAGCTTCAATCCTCCACACTGCCCCTGCCCTGCCCTCCCTACTGCCAGAGGATTTAACCACTGGGGCCTAATGGGCTTTTTGGGTTTTTCTTGAAGGTTTGCCCAATTTGTGCCTCAATGCCATGGGGAGATCCAAATTACAGGAGTGCCAACTTCATGGAGCACCTGCAGAGGCGACACCGCTTCTCCTATGACACCTTTGTGGTACGTGTGTCCTCCCCCTGGGGTGCAGCCAGAGGGCTCATGGACGTGCCTGTGTCACATCCCACCCTGCTCGTGGTGTCCTGGGAGACACTGGAGAGCCAAATGGAAGAGCAGCAGCTGCTGCTGCTACTTGTTGTATTAACCAGTGTTTAAAGAGTTTCTGTCCCCTTTGTTCATAGGATTATGATGCTGATGAAGATGATATGATGGCACAGGTTTTGATCCGCTCTTTGAGGGATAAATGATCCAGCTAGAAGATTAACTGTAAAGCCAAGCTTCCACAAGGGGGAAATGCCCAGCATCCTTGCACTTCTCCCTGCACATCCCAAGATTAACTCAGGCATCCAGAAGTATGGAAGACTTTAATCCTATCTCAGTTTCAAATCCTGGTTTGATACTTCTGTACCACTCAAGTCTTTTGGTATCATGTCTCTGCCATTTGGCCCTGTCAGCCTCATTTTTCTACTTGCTCACACAAGGCTTAATTCTAGATCAACATGTGGGAACCAAGTCCTTTTCCTTTCCCTGTGCCCATTTCTTGGTTTCTTTGGCAGTTGTGCTTGTTTGACTGTCTAAAAACAGAAACATTCCAAATGGCATGGCCTGAAGTAGTTAATAAATATCTCTTCCCAATCTCATTTACATATCTCAAGTAATAGTATGTGAGGTGTGTTTGTAGCTCTCTTTCCCTTTAGTGAGACTTCAGGTGCTAACTGTACTGTCAGACTAACCCTCATTTACAGTGACCTCTGATGCCTGTGATTCCATAATGTTTCCCAGTGTTCCAGCCCTTACAGGCATCCTCCCAGCTCTATGGAAAATACACCTTCCATATGAGTCTTCAAATAGAAACTTTCTTAGCAGATCTTTGCACTGTGTAAACAACTAGTTCAAAATACTTCAGTTCTATGCATGATTATTTTCCTCCCTATCCGACTATAATTTCTAGCCTGGAAAATGAACTTTATTGTTGATTTTAGTTAAAACACGTAATTTTTTAGCTCTATTAGCAAATATTAATTATAATTGCTGGCTTTATGATTAAATTGCCAGGTTTGAAACTGGTTTTCTAGTGATTTTAAGCCTTATACTGACAGGGGAATTCAGAAGGTTTTTCTTAATGCCTCTGCTTTCTATTTAAACTAAAGTTTTCATATATATTCCTGTTTTTTCCATCTTTCAAGTCAAGCTGGGTGGCAGAACTTACCAATACTTCAAAGCACTTGCATAGCACTTTCTTTCTGCATCGCTAATTTAATCAGGTATTTTGGATTCCTGTTCTTCATCTAAATGTTCCCAAAGCAGCTGAGGCTGTACTTGGGTTGTTTTCCATTTAGCAGTGTGTGTGTAGAGTCAGGTGTAGCTTTCAAGGAAAATACAACCCTAAAAGAAAGATGACAGCTCTAGACCAGGGAAGTGGATACTCTGTGTTCAAGCCTATACTTTTAGCATGGAGATTCCTTATTTTAATTTGATGTTTTTATTAACTTCACAGACAAGCTGCTGAGATGTAACAGTGTAAGTCATCTGACCAGAGCTCATAAACCATTTTAGTGTTTTGTTGTCTAATGTTGGCACTGCAGTTGGAGCAGTGGACCTGCACCACCCCAGAACTGAGTGCTAATTAATTTATTTACTCATCACGCTCTGCAGACTGCAGCACAGTCTTACCCTAAAAATAATGAAACCACCCCAGGTAAACCTGTGATCAAACTTTTGTGTCCAACCAGACCTCTAACATGTATGAGCTGATCTCGGATTTCGTGTGTTTTCCCCTTGGTGTGGGGTGTTACAGACCCTTCCCTAAGCACCTGCATGGGGACTGGCAGCTCAGTTCTGGATGGTGGAAGGTGTGGAATCTCATGGTTCTGTGGGAAAAGGATTGTGTTTCAGGGGGGTTATTTTAATGCTTGACCTGCAAAGAGATGACAGTGTGTTGGGGGTTGATGATGGGGATCTCTGGGTTCTGCCTGGAGTACAGTTTGGTGATGCCCATTGCCAGGAATCCAGATTCCTGCTACTGTTCTAAGTGCACTTCCATGCAATTCTGATAAAATGTTTAAGGAGCAGTTACAGCTTCCGAGCAGTTACTTTGTCATGTTTTTGACTTCTGAAGACAAGTTACAAATAATGGCCACTTAATTTATAAAATCCTTATCTTTGTGTCAACTCTTGTCATTTCTTCCTCATGGAACACCTCCCCAAAACCTCTTCTTGCCAGCTGCATAACACTGCAGAGAGCACAGCAGACAACCCTCTGGGAGTGCAGCAGGGCTTTTCTGTGGAGACCACTGCAGCTGCCATAGCTTGAATTCCCCCAGCTCTCAGGGCCTTCTTACCCCTGTGTTGTCCTCAGGACAGGTAGATCCACACCAGGAGGTGAGACTGACCTGCAGTGGTGCTGAGGGATTGTCCTCTCGCTGTCCATGTGGGCCCATTCCTTGACTGCACAACTGGGGCTTCATTTGCATCAATTTATTACTTGGGAATTATTTCATAGAAGGCACAGACCAAGAACACTGGCTGGAAAATGCATGCCAGTTGTACTTGAGGTTTGGTTCCAGTAGTGAGGAGTGAGCAACAGCAGCGTGGACAGCACTGCTTCCAGTGCTGTGCTGAGCACCCGTGGGACCACCCGGGGGTACACCCAGAGTTCCACTGAGTCCAGCTGCTCAGGAGCCTTGTGTGCCCACACTGCCAAGGAGCCTTGTCTCTCCTTGCTGCTGAGCAGCTTTGTGTCTCCAAGCCGCTGGCTCCATCAACACACAGAGACGTGCTTGCACTCACTGGGGTACCTCTCACTGATGCTCCTTGGCTGATGTAAAGCCGTTCTGCTGAGAGGGGCATGTGTGCCGTGCACAGCCTCGACTCAGCTCATTTGGGTGATTAAAAAAAGCCTTACTAGAGAACAAGCCAGTCTGGGTTTCCAAACCCTTGGAGTGTCCCTGCGGAAGAGTGAAGTGCTCTGCCAGAGCTGCTGTCGCCTCGTCAGCACCTCATGGTGCAGCCGCAAATCCCCAGTGCCCATTGTGGGTGATAATGCAATCGGGCCAGCTCGGACCTGTGAAATTCCCCATTGTCTGGCACAAGGAGTCAGCCTTAGGAGGACAATTAGCGCAGAGAGACGGAATGGGAGGAGCCGGGCTAGCAGCTGAGCTATTTTATTAAATGAACCTGTCTCCAGCCAAGGACAGGCCTTAATAGGTCTGACAGATTGCCTAAAGCACAGGCATTGCTTCATCTGGAATTACAGTGGTAAATCCTCGTGGTCTCCTGATGCTGGCAGGAAGAGATCTTGTCAAGGATCCCATCCCTAATAAAGCATTAGCGGTATATTCCAGGTCCTCATGTCACTTGATTGACAAGAGAACAGCAAATTTGCATCGAGGCCCTTGGCCAGGACAGACACTGGTGAGGCCAGCACGGGAAGGATTCACCAACCAAGGCTGTGTTAAGTCATGGAAAAGCAAATGAGGAATGTGTTCACTGTCCTAAAACTTTTTGTTTAAATATACTAAAAAATGTAATGGGACATTTTCCTGTTTGGGGGTGTCACAGTTGCATTGGTCTGTGCTTCATCACAAGCAACTAATTGTTTTATGGACAAATTCCATTATTCTATGGGTGATACAAATGAGGATTGCAAACCACTATGAAAACTTGCTTTCTCTTCCCTACCCCTTCCCCAAAACTCCAGAAAATACTCAGCACTTAGTGAAAAATAAGTGTAATTGTTACAGGCTTCGGTCTCTCTTCTAGTTCTCACATTTATTCTGTCTTCCACATTTATTCTGTCCCATCCACAGCCCGAGCTCAGGGAACGAGCCACCCGGCCCCGGAGCAGCGGTGCCCGCTCGCCGTGCGCCGACAGCAGAGGGAGGTCTTGCGTCTTGGAGAGCGCGGGGCTCCCTCCTCCCGCCCTGTGCTCGGCCCCGGCTGCCTCCACAGGGCTCAGGGGCTGCCGGGGCTTCCTGGGAGCTTCTCCTGCCCTTCAGTGCGGGTTCGCACCCTATCACACACCTCGTGGGCAGAGCTTCCCTTTGCCCCACCACAGCCTCCCTTGGTGCCAGGTGTGCTGCTCTGCAGCCAGATATTCCAGCTGCTTCATGGAGCCACGAGGCCAAAGAAGGTAAAAAGAATTTGTAGCAGCCTTGTTGCTCTGGAGGTGGTTGAGTGCACATGCAAGCTCCTTGGGCCAGTTCGTGTGGGTCTGGGATTGGAGCTGTGCCATGGGCTGGTGTTCAGTCTACTCTGACCACGCTCAGGCTCTGTGGCCACCAGAGCCCAGTGCTGCAGTGCAGGGTGGGACAGCTGAGAAAACATGGCCGTCTCCAGCCATGAACCATTGCAGAGCCTCCTCTGCCCTCTGGGTCCTGCTCTCTGTCCCGCAGCATCCTGGCCCACGGGCACAGGCAGGTGAGGTCGCTTTCTCCCTTGGTCTTGTATTTTTGCTAGCACAGGCAAGTTTTTTCCACATGCTGTGATTGGAACAGATCTGATTATTGCCATTTCAGAAAGAACAGAGGAGCAGGCTTTGTTTTTTCAAAGAAAACCACCTTGCTGTGTTCCTCATACCAGTGTCCGCAGTGTAACCACATCCGCGGCAGGTGGAGCAGCGCAGGGGGGCACTGGTGAGGGGCGGGGGGGGCACCTGCACAGCCCCCGGGCTGGTGCCCCCTGCCCCACGGGGGCTGCACTGCTGGACCCCCGAGAGAAAAGGAGGGCACCTGGCCCCCGTGATTTGCATCCCCTAAGGCCTTTGGGGCACACTTCCCCCAAACTTCAGGCTGATCCAGCGACAAGTTTTGCAGATAAACACCTGCTGAAAGCCATGGGCAATTCTGCAGCAAAGGAGGGCTGATCCAGCTCCAGAGCACGTGGCTGCAGGGGAAGAGTGTGCGAATGTGTCTGGTCTGGGCAGGACGCGCGTGGCTGGCAGGACAGGCTTTCCAAGCTGTTCCTACCCCGAGGGAATGCTGACTGAGCTCAGACTCTGCACTGCAGCCGTGCCAGTGGAAAGCTTTACTCCCACTTCTTCATTTCATGTGGCTGTGGCTAAACAGTAACATGTGGTCAGCAGGGGCTGGCGGAGCGATGTGTGACGGCTGAGTCACGGGTGGCCCGGCACACGGTGCTTTTCCGAGCACCAGGGCAGGAGGCATTCCCAGCAGGACCTGTTCCTCCTCCTCCTCCTGCAGCCCCGCCGGCAGCAGCTGTCTTGGCCCGGAGCTGAGCAGCTCCTGCAGCAGGTGGCTGGACCCGTGCCCTGAGCCCTTCCAGCGGGGAAACCCCCACGTGAGCTGGAGGGATGGGATGAGCTGGAAGCCCGGGCTGGGCTTTCTAACTGCCAGGCTGGGGGCACCGGTACAGCTCTGCCCACCACTGCCCCAGCACCCGCTAGCAAGGCCTGGACACCTTCCCGTGGCCGCATGACCCCTGGGAAGGGGGAAGCCAAACAGAACGTGTGTCTCACCAGGGCTGTTTGACCCGCGCTGCCCGCCGGAAGAAGTCAGGGGAAGGCAGAAGGGAAGAGATCAGAGGGCAGCTTGCTGGGGGCGCTGTGCTGCTCAAAACCTTCCCAGCAAAGAGAAATGTGTCTGGACAGGTGCTCCTGACCCCTGCCGAGGGCTGTGTGGGATCCATCCCGCTCCTCCCCAAGTCATTGCCTCTTCCCAGAGGGTTGTTAACCTTTATGAACCTGAGGGGACACCTTCTCCCTGTCGGGCTGTGTCCCAGCGGGGCCGGGCACAGGCTTGTCCCAGCCTGCGCCGCAGTGTCCACCCGTGGGGCCGGGGCAGGACAGCCACGCGTGGAGGGGGCAGGGATCACCCGCGGGCACAGCGCCTTCCTCCAGCCCCGCCGCGGCCGGTCTGCCCGGACCGGGCACGGGCTGCGCATCAATCCTCACGGCTCTCTGCCCTGCTTCCCTCCGGAGCACCGGCCGGACCTGCGGGGAGCGCGGCACGGGCGAGCACTCCGGAGAGGAGCCAGGAGCGGATCGTGCATCAGCATCAGCATCAGTTCGTACTCCGGCCCCGGGCGGGCAGCGCGGCCGTCCCGCGAGACCGCTCCCCGAGCTCCGGCCCCGAGGCTCGGCCGGGCCCCCGCGGCGGCGGGGCCGACACCTGCCCGGTGCCCGCCCCNTGCGGAGCGGCACCGGGGCAGCAACATGCCGCGCTCCTTCCTGGTGAAGAAACACTTCTCGGCCAGCAAGAAGCCCAACTACAGCGAGCTGGAGAGCCAGGCCGGTGCGTGGACGGGCCGGGCCGGGCCGTGCACGTGGGGCGGGATCTCCCCTGAGGCTCCACTCGGGAGCGGGCGGGGACTGACCCACTTTGCGCAGGGTGGTGGAGGTGTGGGACTTTTGTGGGGGGTTGTGGTTTTTTTTTTTCAATTTTCTGCATCTTGGGTGGGATCGGGCGCGGGATCCTCCGTGTTCTGGGGGATGCTGAGCCTCTTCCTGCTGCCCCGGGATGGGAGAAGGCACCGGGGGTTCCCTCGTGAGGTGGGCATGGGTGCCTTGGGAGCTCCCTGTGCTGGGAATGGGCAAGGGCGTGGGGTCCCCTTCACTCTGTCCCTCGCGGCAGGGCGGGCAGGGACACTGGTCCTCGTGGTGTGAGCTCGGTCCCCTTTGCCCCGGAGCGCTCTGGGCTGTCGTGGGGCGGGCTGGGGTCCCTTTGCTCCTCTGACTGCGGCGTGCGGGGCGGGTCTCCCAAGGATGGTCTGGGGTCGGGTCCCGCTGAACCTCCCCTGGGTGGGCTGGGCACCCCGCGCCCGTGGGTCGGGGCGCCCTCGGCCCCGTTCCCACGGCAGTCGCGGGCCTCGCTGACCGCCGCCGCCTCCCGCAGTGCTGGCCGCCCCGCTGCTGTACGAGACGTGCCCGCTGCCCGTCATCCCCCCGCCCGAGGTGCTCGGCCCCGGCGCCTACTACCCGCCGCTGGTGTGGGATGCAGGGCTCCTCTCCAGCCTGTTCCCGGGCGGCCCGGGCAGCGAGGCGGCGGGAGGCGCGGCCCCCGCCCTGGACCTGACGGCGCTCTCCAGTGAGGAGGATGAAGGCAAGAGCTCGGGGCCCCCCAGCCCGGCGTCGGCCCCCGCCGCTGCCGAGCGCTTCCGCTGCGCCCAGTGTGCCAAGGCGTACTCCACCTTCGCCGGGCTCTCCAAGCACAAGCAATTGCACTGCGACGCCCAGGCCAGGAAATCCTTCAGCTGCAAGTACTGCGAGAAGGAGTACGTGAGCCTGGGGGCTCTCAAGATGCACATCCGGAGCCACACGCTGCCCTGCGTCTGCAAGATGTGCGGAAAGGCCTTTTCCCGGCCCTGGCTGCTGCAGGGCCACATCCGGACACACACCGGTAAGGTCCTCTCCTGTCCGTCCCTCTCCCTCCCTCCCTTATCGACTCCCGCTTCCCTGCTCTGCTGCACCCAGCGAATCGGCGGGCCGGGCGTTATCTGGGAAGATAAGGGCTTCCCAGACCCCCTTGGCACATCTTTCCAAAATGTCCTTTAAATATCCTCTTGGCTGAAACCGAGCGCAGGGTCAAGGCTCAGCCTGTAAATCTGTGCAGCTGCAGCGCCCGCCCGGAGCGGGCCCGTCGGCCGCAGTGCGACAGCACACGCTTCGCAAGGTTTCACCGACTGTGGCTGTGAGGCTGCTGGAGCCCTCCCTCCCTCCTGGGCACTGCCACGTCCACAGCGTCCCTCTGCCCACACCGAGGGCTCCTGGCCAGGGCACCCCCCGGCCCCAGCTGCCCACCGCTGTGGCCTCGCAGCCACCACCCGGCTGGCAGCGATGAGCCGGCTCCGGGTGTGCCAGCCCCGAGATGTGCGAGGCTGGGCGAGGCCTGGGGGCAGGTGCTGAGGCACCTGTTGGCGCGGGTGCGGTGCCGCAGCTGCAGCCCACCCCGCTGCCCCGACAATGCACCTCCCGAGCATCCTTTGTGGGGCCGCGGGACGGTGTAATTGTGACTTGGCACTGATTTCACACTCTCTTAACGTACTAAAGATGATGGCTGAAGGAAGCCGGGTAGACTTAATTGTGCTTTCCAAATTGAGCATACACATTTGTTTCCTCCAAAAGAGTCTTTCTGGGAGGAATTCGCCCTGGCCAGGCTTTTCAATGAGAGCTGGGCAGGAGAAGGGGGAGCGCGGGGCTCGGTGGAGGAAATAGCTGCACTCACCCTGGGCTGGCGCCTCGCAGCCGCTGCCTGCTATGATATAATTAACACACAGCGCTGGGCTTTCCTGCCTCGCTGCAAACTCCTCGCTTGGCTCCGGGGAAGAGATGAGTATTGCGTCTTCGTTTGTATGTGCAACTGCTTTGCTGCCTGCAGATGTTTCCAGCATTAATTTTCCGTGGTTCATAGGGGAGATTTTTCTGGGAGTAGGCAATTCCCGAGCCAGCGGTTCTCCCCCAGGCAATGCTGTAGTACCCGGCTATCCCTCCGAACAATGACGGCCAGCACTTCTTTTCACTGTCCTCTGCACAAACTTTGACTAATGAATGGCTCCTTCTTTGATATTCCCTATGTGTTGATGCACCGGTTAATTGGGAGAGTTTCTCTTTGTGCCCTAGGTGAAAAGCCCTTTTCCTGTACCCACTGCAATCGGGCCTTTGCTGACCGCTCTAATCTCCGCGCCCACCTGCAGACCCATTCAGACGTAAAGAAGTACCAGTGCAAAACCTGCTCCCGGACTTTCTCCCGCATGTCGCTGCTCCACAAGCATGAGGAGACGGGCTGCTCCGGCTCTCGCTGAGGACTCCACTGGGCCCCACGAATACCTAGATTATAACTAGTTTCTGTAGGAGTTAGTTTCCTCCGTCGCAGTATGCACCAGGCTGAACGCAGCTCCTCTGGCCCCTGAGACCCTCACACTCCTCATTCAGTGCCTCCAATGCGATGCAAGAGTCTGATCATAGAACAACATCCTGAGCTGGAAGGGACCCGTCAGGATCACCGAGTTCAACCCCCGGCCCTGCACAGGACACCCCAAGAATCACACACCATGTGCCTGAGAGCATTGGCCAAACGCTGCTTGAGCTCAGACAAGCTTGATGCTCTGACCACTTCTCCCATCCCCGTGTCTGAGGGTGCAGGACTGGACTCAGTGCCAAGTGTGGGTGGCAAAGCGAGTGTGTGAAACTCGGGGGGCCCAGCCCTCAGCCTGCCCTGCTGCTTCCACAGCCCCCCAGCAGGTGCCCCCTCTTGCCAGAGGCACTCAGCACCTTGCAGGGCTGGACCTGCGCCCTGGCCCCGTGCCGGTATCGAACACTGCAGCCATGTAGCTTGGGGGGTTGGGGTTTTTCTGTTCGGTTTTGGTTTGGGTGTCTTTTTGTTTTTGTTTTGTTTTTTTTTTTCAACAACGTAACCACTTGGTAACTTTTAAGAACCAGTATTTTTTTAATGAGGGACAAAACGTTCCCTCCCACCCCCAGTGTATATACACTGCCTGTAGAAGGTGTAACTATGCAATAATACAGTATCCCAGTAGTTGTGAAGCAGCTGCTTCTCCCCAGCACAATGACAATTTGCAATGCCTGCGAGATTAACAGTGTCCATGAAAGGCAGGGGTAGCCATTTCAAACCCCAGCCCTGTTTACAGAGCAGCTATGCACTCAAGCACCTGTTAATATGACTCTTAACAACTGCTTTTCAAGAGAACTGTGACTAATAGCAGGCACTTGTCAGCTGATACAATGGTGGCCTGTCCCAAGGCTGCCCATCGACAGGTGTGTGCCAAAAGCCCTATTTATGGGTATTGACAGGTGCCTCCTGAATGCATCTTTCTTTGGACATTGTTTTCATGGAATCATTACAAAGAGGATGTTTACATTTCAAAGGTACACTGGTATTTATATTTTTGTGCCACAATTTTGTACTGATGAAACTTTTTATATAATTATATACAATTTATTGATATTCAATAAAATGTTTAATTTATAATAGGGTTTAGTGGGTGCTTGGGGTGAATATGCAGTGGTGAGGAGGCAGTGCTGAGGGGAGCAGGGGCTGGGCTGGGCTGGGCTGGGCTCCCCTACCTGCTGCTCGTGCCCTCTGGCTGCACAGGACTGGCGAGTGGCACTCACAGGTGGGGCTGTGGGGAGCAGTTTGTCTCTCAGGAGGAAAAGCCAAGCTGAGTCAGTTCCTGCCGAGGGGCTGGGGCAGCTGTGCAGTGTGTGGGGGCTGAGGGTGCAGTGGATCTCGCAGGCTCCCTGTGGGAAACACAAAGGTTTGCTGGAGCCCCTGTAGCCTGTTCCTCAGCACTCTCTGGGCAGCAGGTCCGTGCTGCAGCACAGGGCACTGCCCTGCCGGGATGGTGGGGCTGCCTCTGGCTCTGGGCAGGATGCTGAGCCTCCCCAGGGCTGGCTCCAGCCCCAGGTTCCTCAGGGCGCTGAGCCTCTGGGGTGGGTCACCCAGCGTGGGTGGTGTGGCAGCAGAGGTGACATGTCCTGTTGTCACTGGAGAGCGATTCAGCAAGCACAGGTGTGGCTGTCCCTGCGTGTCCACATCTGAGGGGTACCAAGGGGAAAGTCCTCCAGGGTACCCCTCGTAGCTGCCTCGAGCTTTTCCACAATGAAACTCCCAAAGCACCTGCCTTGCACCTTCCCAGCCTTCTCCAAGTCTGAGCTGCCTCAGGGGCACTGCGGTCCCGTTTGCTGCCTGTCTGCCCCGGGGGGCAGTTCTGTCCCTGTCCCGCCCCACACCTCCTCAGTGCCACCTCCCGGCCCTTGCTTTCAACCAGGGAATAAAAGCCTTGCCCTGCAGCTCTCCTGCGCCTCCAGCCCGCGGCCGCCCGGCTCCAGTGCCGCTCCGAGGGGCTCTTTGGGGAGGGAAGATGTGTGTTGCTGTGAAAATCAGCAGAGCTGCTGCTCGGCCCTTCTTTAATTAAGAGCTCACTCGGTATAAACTGACTTTGCCAGCCGAGTTGGACTCATTACTCGATTATTAAGCAGGGCAGGAAGTTTTGGGTTTGCTCTTGTGTGTGCTTTTTTCTTTCTTTTCCCAACAGGAAACGGGGGAGGGGCACTAATTACTTTCAGCTTTCCATCCATAAAATCCTGGAGCCGCAAAAGCAGCTAAATAGTTAAAAAAAAAAAAGCAGACCAATTTTGAGAACGGACGACCTGCAGGAGCTGGAAGGGAGGATCAAGGAGTAGGTCCGCTGGGAGCAGCAGCCCCGGCCCGGGTCGGCTTTGCAGCCCCGACCCGCGGGAGCCGCCCCAGGGCCCTGCACAGCGCCGGCTGTGCCTCCCCCGCCCACGTGTGCCATGGCTGTCACCAGATGGGGACCCTGACCCTTCCCTGGGGCATTCAGGCCGTTGCTTCATCCTCGCACTGGCACCCACCGGGGACTCCTGCCAGCTCCCTCTCAATGGGCTTCAACTAATATTGGTCAGGCCGGCGGTGAGAGCTGTGAGAAACCTCCTCCTTAGCGAGCTTTGCTGCTCTCAGTTGTGTTGTGGCTTTGTCCAGCGCCTGGCTGGGATGCCAGGCTTTTAGAGGGAAGGTATAAACCGGGTGGTGAACAGCCCAGGCTCGACTGACAAATCCCACTGGCATTCAAACACAAATGCAGCCTTAAAACACTGGAAAAAAGAAATGCTGCCTGTTCTGAATCACAAAAGCTCAGCCCACTGGCAGTTGGGTTGCTGCTGCATCTGCTCCCTGCCCTGCCCAGCACCCTGTGCCCTGGGGGCATGGCTGCTCAGGTGATGTCCCGCCCCTTGGGGCAGTGCCTTGGACCTCCCCAGGTGATGCCCAGGTCTGGACCGGCTGCTGTCCCTTCACAGGGTGATGGATGTGGCCCAGATCCCTCCTCTTCTGACCAGCTACTCATTTTCTTACTGCAAAAGTATTTCCTATTTCCATCTGAGCGCTGCTGGGGTGAGCAAAGGGCTGGGGACCGTGGCCGGGACACCCTTGGGTCCAGCTCAAGGCTGCTGCAGACAAGAGTGACCCCCTCTGGCCTGTCTCTGCCCCCTACCCCTTTGGAGCGCTGTGATGGAGAAGTGCACCCGGGACCTGGGCCTGAGGAGGGAGTGCGACTGCTTTTTAATTTCAATTTCTGAAGGAAACCTGCAGGGCAGCATCCCTGGCAGCAGCATCATGGTCCCGTATCCTCGGTCCATTGCGCTTGCCCAGGTAGCCAGTTCTGCACAACGAAGCCAAAGTGCTGATGGCGAACCCTCAGCCGTTTCCCCCTCTCTGTTTTAGTGCCACAGGAACCAAACCCACCGTGAAGGTCCGGCCGGCTCAGCCAGGTAGCGCAGGGGGCAGGGGCGGGGGCGGGAGCTGGGGGGGCGATTAACGGGGAAACCATTTGGTGACCACCTTGTGTGACCATCTGTAACAGATTACGGTGCCAGCGGTCGTAAAAGCAGGGATTCAATCATGCGCTCGGCAGGTAGCGGGGCCCCGCTGGCCGGGCGGGGTGCGGGGCGGGGTTCGGTGCCAGCTCCGCTCCCCGGGCGTTTGAACTCCGCTCTTTCATTTCCACGGACCTCCACAGGACCCTTAAACGAGCACGCACGTCCCCTCAGCTCCTGGAGCCCTTTCAAAGGCTCCAGGGAAACCACAAAGTGCCTTTTCTTTGCACCGATGACTGGTGTTTTCAGCCCTCCCTGACCCTGTGCAGAATTCAGGGTGTTGGGAAGCGCACCCTGCCGTGGGACCCCCTTGGGGCAGAGATAGCACGTTAAAAAGGGCCTTAAGGCTTCCATGACACTGTTTGAAATTGTCCTGTCCTGTCTCTGTGAGTATCCAGAGCATCCCAGAGAGGATAAGAAGGAAGCAGGAGGATTACAGACACCTTTGCAGTGATTTAGGGTCTGCAGTTCCCAAAATTGCCTTTTTTATCCCTTTCTGCCCCCATGTCTGCCAAGTACAAGCACAAGGACTGGCCCTTGTGTTATTAGGGTGGAAAGCAGCCCTGGGCCCCCCAGAACATCTCCTTCTACCTCCAGGGCAGGAGAAAGGGGAAAAATTTCCACTTTCTTCTGTCATTGAAAAATTGTCCAACAGAAATGTTCAGCTTGTGATTCTGTGATCTCCTGGATCCCCTGCAGCCTCTGGAGGAGCATTTCCAGCATTCAAGTGTGCAGCCCCCAGAGAAGGCGGCCAAAGCTCAGCCTCTAAAAAGTGTAGCAGCCTAATTCTTCTTTTGGCTCTTACCTTACCTAGAAAAAGCTGAACAAACAAACAGAAACCTGGCAGAATCCAGGGAAAGGCCCCTTATTAAAACCAATCACTGGGCATCTGTTTCTGATTTGGGGGAAAGAATGATCGGAGCTTCATGGCAGAAGCTGGATGGCTCGTGGGGTGATCAGCAGAGACAACCTGAGCTTCCCACTTGAGGTAGCTGGGGTGCAGGAGGCCAAGGAAGGTGTGTGAGGTTACCCCTGGCTGGACAAGGGCAGCAGATGCTGGTGCAGGGCCCAGAGAGCCCCTGTCAACAGGCAGTCCTGGTGAAAACCCCGTCCATTAACAGCTCACCATAAGGAGCAGGGCTCACAAACAAGCTGCAGGCGTAGCTATTGTTTTTCTGGCTCTGGGTATTGACATGAGCAATAATCTCAAATTAATCTTTAATCGGATGATGAACTGATAGCACAGGGCTGGGGAGCTGCGAGTCTTCCCATGGAGACAGAGCACAGCAAAGGCAGAGAGAGGGAGCCAGGCAGACCTGGGGAAGGGTCACGAGGCTGCAGGATTACAGTAAAGGTGATGTCTCCCTGTGGATGGGGGTGGTCTGGGTTGCAGCATCACTGTGGTCTTGCACCCTCTGTGCTCACCTTTCTCAGTATCATCTCTCTGGTCTGTGCTGCCAGCGAGAGCCTCCCTGTCTGTCCCTGAACCAGTGGGACAAGGGGTGGTGCCCACCCCGGGGCTGCACCATGTCCCAGCAGAGCATCAGCCTCCTGCCATAAAGCTGATAGATTTAATTTCTTTGCCTGAGGATGGACACTTTGGCACAAGGGACACAAGTGCACACACAGCAGTGACCTGTGTCCTCCCCACAATGAGGAGCTGGAGCCACCAGCCTGCACCGACCGCTCTACAATAGCAATGCTGTGCTGTAACTTATTGGATATCTGCCTAGAAAATCATCAGAAGGTATTTTAAATCCAGCATAACATACATATTTATGGATCACCTTCTGTTTTACTGGGCTCCCTGAAAGCAATGCGAGGCCTGTTTCACTTTTCCCAATAAAAAGGCTCACGTTTCACATGGAGGAGATTGGCGGCTCCCGAGCTAATTAGCCCGGGTTTCCCTCCACCTCCGCATTTTCCACGCAGGGTTATGCTGGCGACACTTTGTCTGTGGCTGCTCCGGCAGGACGGTGCTGCACATGGAGCCTCCTGTGCCGGGATGTGCTGGAGGCAGAGCAGGGCAGGGCGAGGAAGTGGCGGCGTGTCGCGGCACAGAGTCATGGCCCGTTATAAAGAGCTTCAAGGGCCTGCATTATGTCATTACTCAATTAGCCTGTTGGTAATAGCACTTCATTAGAGAGACAGTTCCTATTCACTGGCCCTAATCCATTTTCTAAAGCCAGAGCTGGAGCCATTGATCACTTTTCCCGCTTTCCTGATGAGGCAGAAAGTGGGTTTGGAGAGTGGCCCTGCGGCGGGCAGAGGAGGCAGCGATCCCACTGCCATGGCCAGGGCACCCTGGAAGCCAGACAGGGGTGTCAGCACCACCCCCAGAGCTCAGGGATACCGGGAGAGGGGACAGACCACCTGCCCTTCTCACCGACCTCAGAGATTAGGCTGTTGATCAGGGAGCAAGTGGGTTTTGGTGTCAAACCATCAGTGGCCACAGGATGTGACCTCTCCCCACAGTGTGAGCTGGATGTGATGGGGGAGCTGGTGCCAGGATGCTCCTGGGGGACTGGCTGTGGGGACGGGCACTGCCTGCCCAGCCTGTGCCTCACTTTGGTCCACAGAAAGAAAAGCTACTAATTTTATTTCTTTTTGCTTTCCTTCCCCCATACACTCTGTGACATGCAGTGCTTGGTGGAAAGCAGAGCCGGCAGGAAACCAATGTGTGTCAGGAGAGGATGTCGGCCCTGGATGAGCTGGCACCAGAGCTGCCCCCGCCCCGAGGAGAGGGGCAGGAAGCACCAGAGCCCTTCCTCTGTCTCTGAAGGTATCTGCTGCCATTCGAGGTGGTGGCACAGCAAACACAGAGGTGCAGAGAGCTGTCAGCCAGCACAGAGATGCCCAGCCAGGGTAGCACCACGGTGCTGGGAATGCTCCCTATGTCCTGCCCATCCAGTTGGCATCAAAGCCTGTGGCTGCTGCAGGGACCTGGTCCCCCAAATCCCTTCCCCACAATGGTCAGCACCCACAGCTATGGCCCTATCGTTTGGGGCCTCGAAATGCCACAGCGCCCACACTCCTGACCCAGCCACATCCACCTTCCCCAGGGCATCCATCAGCAAGGTGACCCCTTCATGCCATGCTGCCATAGAGGATCTGGGGTTGGGGGGTTTCCCTACTCCATGAGAAAATTAGCATTTCTCAGACTTCAGAAAGATGCAGCTTAAGACAAAAGTTATTTTAGGTCAAAAGGAGCACTGGTGTAGGAAAGTTTACTTCCCTGGTTATGGCAGCTGCTGGCTGTGATCGATATCATCCACATTTTCCCCCCCAAACCTCACTTTACAGCAACAGTGTTCCATCATCCCTTCCACAGAGTTGGATGGCAGCAACATGAGGCCCATGTTTGTTGGAAAAAATTGTAGTTATTGGTACTTGTGGCTCAGGTGAGGACCCGAAGGCCAGTTTTTGAATGCAGACACTGTGATGGATGGTGAATGTTGAGGTTTTTTCTTTCAAATGATCTTCAGAACATTCCAGGAGCCAAAACAGCAACTGGCACGTGCCTGAGGGACAGAGTGTGGTCCTTGCCAGCTGCAGGGGAGGAAGGGAAGGCTGGAGTGTCACACACCATCACCCAGCGGAAACTTCAAATCTTCCGCAATTTAAGCAAACACCTTGTTTTCATTCAAACCCTTTTGCCATTTCATACTGCTGGCCACTTCTCTCTGAAAGGAAATAGCTGTCCCATAAATAAGGGGTGGTGGGAGGGAGCGTGGGGGAGGCTGTGAGTGCAGATGCAGGAAGCTCTTCCTGGCATGCTCCAGCTCCAGGATAACATCAGTGAGCGGAGGAGCAGACAGGGGCCGTGGCACAGATGGGCACCAAGGAGCCTCTTGCTCGTGGCCATGCCTGGGGCACCCCCAGCCTTCCCCTTCTCCCCATGAGCATCCTCCCAGCCAGTCAGCCCAGCATGGCAGGGGTGTGCTGAGGACAGCCCTGCCGGGAGCCCCTGCCAAGGCCTGGCCTTGGGCTACTGGGCCGTGGAGCTGTTCCCCGGTGCAGCAGGAACATTGGATGGGGAACACCTGCAAAACCACCCTGTGGCACCAAGTAAGAGCAGGTTGGCAGAGTGGAGAACAGGTGGGCAGGTGCAGGTATCACATTCTCACACCAACTCTGCATCCTTAGTCGTGGCACATCACCTCCACATGCACTCCTTTCCATGCACAGTGGGGAATATCACACTGCAGCTGTGGCTGTAAGGGGGACTCTGAGCCCAGTGCCAGGGGACCTGCTGTACCCAGCAGAAAAACCAAGAGCCTGCTTGTGCATGTGCATTTCGGGTGCCCCCTCAGTCCCTGCTGGCTCAGTGCTGTGGGGACAGCCAGCCCTGTTCATCTCTGACAGCAGAGTCAGCAGCTGAAGGGCTCATCCTGCAGCCACCATCACCATCCCTGTTTTACATCAAGGAGCCTCAGCACAGATCAAAGCACTCTGAGGTTTTCCTTGTGCAGCTGGAGTGCTCTGAGAGGGTGATGCACTGCTGTCAGCAGCCCCTGGCCACGGGGATGGGCTTATCCTCACCCCAAAACAGCCCCTTCTCACCGCTCATCCCGGCACTTGGCTGGGTCTGCTGACCCTCAGCATCCCCTGGCACAGGGCTCTGGGCTGTGGGTTTACAGCACTCCCTGCCTCTTGCCAAACCAAGGCTTGATGGTCTCTTGCTCAGCATCACCCGTGTTTGCCTGTGGGTGGGGGTGATGGCAGCGCTGGCACCGCAGTGGGGACTGTCCCAGTGTAGGAGCTGGGGGTGTTATGGTGTGTGGGCACTCCTGGGGGGCAGGAAGCACTTGGATGCCTCTTATCACTGAGCATCAGGCAAAATACCGTGATCAGACAGAAAGAAGGAAAATAATAATGGCCAATGCTTCCAGAAGTAATTTGGGGAACCTCAATTTAGAAAGCCAAAACTGAGCTCCCTTGAAGAGACAGTTTTCCAGAGGCTTCTCCAAAAAGTCTGGAGGAGTCATCCGTCGTCTGGCACCAGCAGCATTTGCCATTTCTAGGACCTGTGGCTGGGAGATGATAGTTAGGATTCCTGCCTGGCGCTGGGACTGCCCATCACTGGGCACAAGGAGCCGTCCCACAAACCCTCCAGCTTTCCGACGGCTCGGCCTGTGCCAGCGACACCGTGTTAGTGCTATCCCAGGCTTGGGATGTTACCATGAGAGAGCTTTCCCAAAATAGTCCCTGGCACTCCTCCATGCTGCTGTGCCGGGCCAAGTGTCTCTGAGACTTGCTTCCAGCTTCCCTATGCTCCCAGTGAGAAGAGGAGCCTCTCCCTCTGCCCTGCCTTGGCCCCCCTCTGCCCTGCTCCCCCTGCCCATGGCAGAGCCCCTGTCTCCCTGCTGCTGCCCAGCTCTCCCAAGTCCTTGCTAAAGCAGCCTGTGTACATAAAATGAGCACCCTTGCAGGGAAACCTGCCCTGGGCAGCTGCAATGGGAAGCAGATGCTCCATGATTAAGCCCACGTACACGGGGCAGCACCATCCCCACCCAGGGCCACGGTGCCAGGCCAGGGATGGAGGGCACATGCCTGAGAAAAGGCTGCTTTGGGCAGGGATGGCTCAGGCAGAGGGGCTGGATGCATTGTGGCCAGGGCTGGGGAGGGCTGGCAGGATGGAGCCAAGGAAGCTCCTGCTGTGTCTCCATGAGTGAAGCTCAGGGTGGCAACGGCCCTGCAGGAGTCAAGCTGGACTTGTCGGCTCTGTCAGGCTGAGAGGACTGGGTGAGAAAAGGGCTGGGAACCACAACCCCCCAGCTCGTGCTGCTGGGGATGAAGCCCTGGAGTACAGGAAGGTGAGGGCAGCTGTCCCCACAGCAGCTCCAGCACAGCATCAGCAGCTGATGCCATTTTCAGCCCCCTTGTAGGAACGAGCATTCAGCTCCAGGCAGCAGCTCAGCTCCTCAGACCTGCCCTTCCACGCAGCCCTGGACGCCAAGATGCCACATCTCTGCCCTGCAGCAAGGGATGCAACTCAGTTCCAAAGCCCAGGGCCCGGTGACCCTGCCCAGGCCTCTCCACGCGGTGTGGCAGGAGGCGCAGAGGGAAGATGTGGGTTCAGTGTCTGCAGTCAGAGCCCTGCACGGCCAAGCTGTGTAACCTGAGCACCATTTCCTAGATAAGATCTAATCAAATGGAGGCAGTTTGCCAGGTCAGGTTGCAGGGGGCTCGCTGACCCCTCTGAACACCAGCCCAGGAGCCCAGACCAGCAGGTGAAGGAGGATGCTCATCGGTGTTGCCAGCTTGGATTCTTTTCTTCCCTTTCTTGGTTTTGTCCCAGAGGTCCCCACTTATCTCCTGCCCTCTCCAGCCTCCCCAGTGTGGTTTCTCCAGCCTTGCAAGAAGGGATGGCCTTTTCTGTTTCTTCTCAAGGCATTTTTCCACCCACCCTCTCTGGCCCTGGTGGGAATTGTCAGCTTTGAGATAATGAGAAGGATGAATTGTCGTACAGGATGTTGCATGAAGCCCAAGTGCTATTTGCAGGCAATTTTAATAAGTAATAATAAGGAGAGAGAACTCCAAAGGAAGTAACCTGGTACAGCAGACAAGGCAGATTTATCAAGGCAGGGAGGAAATACTCCCCAGAAATGAATCTGGCATGAGTTCCTGCACACCAGTCCCACGATCCTGTCTGCCACCACAGGCAACTCTTATCTGAAACAGTCCAGTGTTTAAAATAGACTGGAAAATAAATAGTCTTCCAGCATGACTGATCCTCCAGAGCCTGCAGTTCATCCCAGCAGCATTTACAGTTTTCTCTGGAGTGTTTCCGACATGTACTTCAAGGCCTTCCAACTCTTTTCTCCTCCCCTGCCTGAGACATTAATGAACCTTAAGGGATTCTTAAAGCACGTTTTATGTGGATGTATTTTGAAGCAGGAGAAGGAGAGAGCAGTTCCCAGCCTGGGGTGGATGGAGAGTGGCTTTGTGAGTCCACTCCAAACAGGAATCCATCAAGTGCCAGGGCCAAGTGTTGCTTCGGCAGCTCTGCGAGCGTGAAGTTGTTTAATGTTCATTGTTCACAGCTGTGTCACCCTAATAGAGTATTTTATTGTTTTTCCAGTTGTACTTAAAACCATCATTCATTATCCTGCCCAGCCAGTGAGAGCCTCACCTTTAATTGATGACACCAGACAAAATTCCTGGTCGAAGTTTCCTGTGCCTCCACCATGGCTGGGACTGCCACACCCCTCGATGCTGCCAGCATGGTGCAGCCCCTGGGGGTGCCCTGGAGGATAAGGGGACACACCTCTGGGAGCTGAGGTCCCCTGTGCTGTGGGGCTGGGGGAGCAGGGGCCATTGCCCTGCCTGGGCTGAACCAGCAGTGGAGGCAGGGGTGAGGCCCCAGCAGCCCCAGTGCTGCACATCCCCCTGTGCCCAGCTCTGGCAGCAGTGCTGCCTCACACAGGTACCTGGCTGGGTCTAACAGCCCCCAAATGCACCTTTTTGGCCAGCAGAGCCATCTCCCCACGCTGTCCCCACACACCAGGCTGGCCTGTCCCATGTCCTGCCCTGAGCCACCCCAGTGCCCACCTGCCCACGTGCCCTTGTGCACATTCACAAATGACAACTAACTGCAGTGACCAGTTTATTTGCTGCAGAACGGCCCCTTTGGCAGGCAGGGAAGTCTTCCTGCTCTGTATAAGGCCTGACAGGCTCTCTACAGTAGTTAAAAGGGACAGCATTAAAGAAAAAGAACTTAAACAACCCCAAAGTGAAGGGCCTGTAATTTATTTACTCCCCTCAATGAATGCTGGTTGCAAATCACTGTATAAAAATAACTCCTTTCTCCAACTTTTGATCTCTGATATTCCTGTATTTCCCTGGGGAAAATGTAAATCTATGAACTTATTACTAATGTTTCCTGTCCCTGACAGTGGAGCCAGTTGATATTTTACTTGAGAAGCTGGAGAGAAAAAAAAGGTAGCACAAGCTTAATGACTGCAGACTGTTTCCAATCTTAGTTTCACTTTTCAGATGGAGAGTTTCCATCTTACAACAGGGAGAGGGAGATTTTTAAATAAAACATGATTTAACTTTAGCCAAACTTCCTCCTAGTGTTTATGCTTTTGGCTCGGGGTTTGATCCAGTTAAAGCTGGTTCCCTTTGAAGCAGCCCCGGCTCATCATCGCGCACCGTCAGGACGGCTGGGAGATTGTCTGTTCTCCCCTGGATCCCAGGCCCCAGTCTCTGGCTGCCTCCTGCCTTGCTCTGCCTCAGTAGCATCACCCGGCTCCTGCTCACCTCTGCAGGCACCAGGCAGGGGGGTGATGGTGTGGTGGCACCTGCACTTGCTGGGCATCCCCTCGGCTTGGTGCTGTGCCATACAAAGCCTGGCTGGAAAAAGCAGCTCTGAACCACCACTACCCCAGCCATGGTCCTCTGGGAGCCCCAAAGCCATGTCCAGGAGTGGCTGGTGGGAAGGTGTGGGGCAGGAACTCAGGGGGCCAAAAAATTTTGGGGAAGTTTCTGAGTTGTCTCATTTTGGCGTGTCCTGCTCCAAAACTAAACACATTTCTAGCTGACAGCAGGCTTGGTTTGGAAAAGCTCTTTAGGGGGATGCTCTGCTCACTCCTGCCCAGGTACAGCACGACCTCTGTGAGATGTTTCAGGTTTGGTCCTATTTGAGGACAGAAAACAATCCCCAGGAAAACCTCAAAGCAGAGCGAGGTAATTTCCCAGCAACAGCAGCCCTGGGAATATGGCTGCAGGCAGGCAGCCCAGGCCTGGCTCCTGAAAAAATGGCCCTCTTGGCTTCTCCCTCTTGTCCCCATCCTGCAGGTCCCGGCCAGAGCTGGGAGCCCCCCAAGCCCCAGGATGGTGTCAAAGGGGACCATCAGCTACTCTTCTGTGGCTCTGCCCGCACCTGCAGTGCCCTGCCCTTTGGGGCTGTCTGTCCCTGCCCTGCTCAGCCCCTCTGAGCTGGGACCTGGTGCCTGGGGGTGCAGGGGGTGGAGGAGCAGAGGCAGCCGCAGCCCAGGCACTGGCCAGAGCGGGAGCAGACCTGACGCCAGGCGTGGAACCACCTCCCGCAGGAGCAATTCAGGCTCTGCTTCCAAGTCAGCCAAAACACAGGGAATAAAAGGAACTTTAATGGGGTCTGAGTTAAGTCGTACACCCTGGAGGATTCTCGGCTGCCTCTGTTCGTGTCAGATAAATAGCCCTGTGACTGTGGTAATGTTTAACATCCCCTCTCATTATCTCACTGGCATCCCAGGCTCCTGCAGGGATTGCAGCCAGGTCCTGGCCACATCTTCCCCCGGTCCCCATCCCATTAGCTGGGCTGCTGCAGCACTAGGGCAGCCATCCCACCACATCTGGGGGCATGTTAGGGGACAGCTGGAAATACCATGCTTTTATTTTCATTTCCCTTTGTCACAACTACAGCTTGGCACAAACTCACTTCCCAGCCATGGCCACGCCACGTGGGCAGCGCCGCAGCAGTTCCGGCAGCACCCACAGGCTCTGGCAGCACCCATGGCCACCCCTCACCAACTGCACTGCTCCGCCCAGATTATTCCACTGCTGGGGGCAGTGGGAACCCACCACTTCTCCCACCTCGAGCATGAACAGCCATGTGTGTCTCAGAACAGCCCCACAGCTACAGGGACTGCTTTTAAGACAAACATTTCACTGTGGAGCCCCACAGCAAATGAGCAATTAGGCTACCAGTGCAAAGTTTGTTACAGCTGTAACATCTGTGCTCTAATGTCTGGCACTGGGGTGGGAGCACGTGGGGTTCTTGCCTGCAGCCTCATCCTCTGGGAGAAGCCCCTTTTGTCATCCAGGTCTTTCCTTCCTCCACGCAGTTGCAGGCAGTGTTATGCACCAGCTGCCCCGTGGGGCTGAGCTGCCAGGATGGCTGAGCAGAGCCAGGGCAGGAAACTGGCACAGCTGATCCCCCAACAGCATTGAAGGTGACAGCCGGTGCCACTGAGCCAGAGGCTGCTCAGGTTCCCCTTGGTGCCCCCACATCCAGGGGAGCCCGGTGATACTTTTCACCCTCTCAGCAAGTCCCCAGGTAGTTTCCTGGCACTCGGGGGCAGGATTAGCCCTGAGCACTTGCCAAGAGCAAATGTCCTTATTGTCACCTTGGTGGGGATGCAGGGCCGGGCTGGCCCTTGGAGTGTGGTGCTGGGGAGGCAGCCTGCCCCCGGGTCTGCCCACAGCCTGCTGCCTGGCCTGCTTCTCCTTTTGGGCATTTAACACCATCTGGAAGCTGTGTCAGGGGAGAAGAGGAGACAGACAGACGGACGGGAGCTGCTGTGATGTAAAACAGAGCCTGGGAAGTGAGAGCCCAGTGAGCTGGATGCCCCAGTGAGCAGCCCAGCACGGGGACAGAGCAAGAAGCACGTTTGGGTCATTACTCATGGTGATGTTGTCAGGGAGGCACAGAGAGGGCTGGATCCCACTGCTGGCTTCACACAGGCAAACCAGGAGGGAGCACAGCCCAACTGCTGCACCAGGATCCGGCCTCTCCTGTTGTGGGAAGCACAGAGCCAGGGATGCTCCATGGCCCCAGGGCTGGTGTGGAGTTGGACCCGCTGAGGGATTTATCACGGCATCCTTGGCCAAGGGGAGAGAGAAAGAGATGGGCAAGGTGAGCCCATGCTGGGGAGGACGGACAGACCTGCCAGACCCACATCACGGCCCACAGCTCTGCACAGCCCCTGCCCCACACCAGCCAAGCTTTTCTCCACTGATCCTTATATACCTAAATAGGGCAAAGAAGAGAAGGAAAAGCTCAGGGGAGGAAACAGCCCATTCCCAGCAGCCCTTAGCACACATTTCCTCTGCAGGGGCCAGGAAGGGCTCAAGTGGATGGTGGGATGCCCCCATGCTGCTAAACCATCCCCAGCAACTCTTGGACAAACATAAATCCTCCTTTTGTAAGTGTACAGAGATTGCTGCCTTAACTGACAATCAAAGTTACACCTCAGCACCAGCCCAGTGTCACATCTCAGTGCAAAGAGCATCGAGGGGGAACCCAGAGTGGTGTTGCACCTGTGACAAAGCCCTCAATGGCTGAACACACTTCAGACAATTCATGATAGAGCCCAAGCTCTGGCTGGGCAGGAGAAGGGAATGAATCCTGAGTCACCCATGGGCTGCCCAAAGCAGGGCTGGCCAGGGACATTCAGGTCTTGCTGTGCTGGCACTCGGGTTCCCTCCTGCACCCGCTGCCTCTTCTCTCTTGCTCTTTCTCACCCCATGCCCAACCCTGGGAGGTGCTGCAGCAGGAGCAGAGGAGTTGGGGTTCGGGGGGATGTTTGGGCTAATGCAAATATGGCTTTTCACTGGTGCATTAGTCACTTGGAGAACTCATCACTTCAGAGACACCCCTTCATCAACCCCAGAGAGGGCACAGGGAATCACAAGTCATCTGAGAGATTTGTATTTTCCCCAAAATAAAATGCTGCCTGTGCAGGTGGACCCAGGAGCGGTGGGCGAGCAAGGACCCATCTCTGCCCCCCACAGTCTGGCCAGGGGTGGCCCTTGCCCCACACAGACCTGCTGCTGGGGGCAGGCGATGGAGCCACGATGCTGACGTGAGCTGGAGAGCTGGAAAGTTTCCTACATACCAGCGTTAGCAGGAATGTTATTTACTGAGCGAGGGAGAGGTCTGACAGAGGAGCAAGGCTCTCGCCCGGCTCTTCCCCATGTATGGATGTGGACCGGTGTTACTCAGCAGGATGCAGCACAGACGGAGGCACCGGCGCCTTGGGATGGCTCTCCTCGCAGGAAGCCGGAGCGGGACAGGGGGCACCTCCCGCGCCCCCGGGCTGCCATCTGGGCTGCAGGGCAGAAAAGCACCATTCAGCCCCTCGCGAGGGACTGCCTGCCCTGAGCTGTGTCAAGGTTGCTCCCGGGATCCCCCTGGCTCAGCCAGATTCTGTAGGAGCGAGGGAACACAGGTGGGACATGACCACCAGCACGTGGCCCGAGGACGGGCAGCGTGGGGAGGGGCTGCCTTCCCGGGAGTTGGACGAGAAGAGCATCACACTGAAAAGAAGCTTAAACCCACTCTTTCCCTTAATAAGCCCAGTTCAGCTCAGAGGAAATATTTTTATAAAAGTGGGATTTCACTTCCCATTTGTATTTCTGACGTCTGTTGAAAGCTGACGGTGAGCATGTTCAAAGGCAAACACTGTTTCCCAAACGCGTGGATTTTTCCCAGCCCCAGCACGGCCCCGGGAAAGCCCGTCCGTGCCCCTCCTGCGCCCGGGGCTGCCCGCAGGTGGGGGGATGCCCGCTGCCCCCCGGCCTCGCTCCTCCCGCTCGGGGCCATTATTGGTCATAGAGAGGGTGGACTCTCCTGAGTCACGGCACATCCGACGGCCCTGCGCTTCTCCCCGAGGGCTTCAAAGGCTTCGCAAACACCAAGAGGTGCAACCCCAGAGTTAAGTCAATAGAGCCCCCTCTGCCGCGGGGGCGGGCATGGGGGACAGGTTCGAGCTGCCCCCAAACCTCCCCGATTGTTCTGGCTTGTCTCCACCCTGCACAGCCAAGCAAATAAACACGAGCACTTTTCTTCGGTGCTGTTTCCCCGCTCTGGGAATCTCTTCCTGCTTCCCCTGCATCCTCATTCCCGAGCAGCCCCAGCCGGCCCCGGGAGCGGGCGGGAAGGGAGCAGCAGTGGGATTATTGCTGAGCAAGAGGCACTGCGAGGGTGGCTGAGCAGATGGGAGCGCGTTTCCCAGCGCTGACTGGCCGGGGAAGTTCACAGCGTGACTCATGCGCTTCCCCGGGCCCTGAATCGCAGCATTGTGCTGAGAAATCACAAACGCTGGCACCGTCCCGGCACGGCAACATCCCTCGTGGGTGCCCGCAGCCCCGCAGCCTCCCGCAGCCCCCAGGGGAGCGATGTGGGGAGGAAAGCAGCGGCTCCTCCCGAGGCACACACAGCTGGGTGCTGTCCCCGGCGCAATTCGGCAGCTCGGAGGCCTCAAAGCTCTCAAGCAGCTACTTTAGAACGCCTCTCTTTTCCTTGGCATCCTGGGAAGCAAACACGTTGCACAGGGAGCTGCAAACGTGTGCTCCCTCAGCAAACACGGCGGGTGGAAAAGACGCCGAGAGAGCCTTTTCGCGGCGCCTCTGCCAGCACCACCCCGCACCTCCCGCGTGCCGAGGACACAGTTTATTTTCCTTCCCATTAAAGTCTCCCCACCAGCCTGGCTCTGGGAAACTCAATTTATGCGCAGAGCCCTGGGTATATTATTCCTAGCGGGAACAGAGAAGGGCAGTCAGCGCGGAGGCGGCTCCGGCAGCCGAACAAGCCGCTCTTTGGTTTCGCGGCGGCAGCGCCGAGCGGGGACGGGAAGTCCCCGTGCAGACAGAAAGTCTGGGGCTCCGTGGCCGCCCGGGCACCGCGGGGCCGGCCGGGGCTGGCACGGGGACACGGGGCCCGGGGGGCTGCGGAGGGGCCGCGACACGCAGGGACGGGGGTTGCTCCAGGGCCAGAGCCGCAGGTGAGCGCACGGCCCCGGACGGAGCAGAGGGACGGACACTGCTGTGCGTCCCCGTGGGATCCTCCGTGCCATGGAGCGTGGTGCCACCCTCTGCCAGCTGGGCACAGCATGGCACAGCTCAAAAAGCTGGGAGGCTCAAAGGGTGTTGGGATAAGGGAAAAGCTTTTGATTTTGTTCCCAGGAGCCCACTCCAGACCCTGCCACTGCTCAGAGATGCTCAACAGACCCTGAGCACCCCCAGAGAATGGCCTGTTCCCAGGGAATGCCTGAAGATCAGTAGCATGGGGTTGAACATGGGACAGGTCTATGCACATGGCATTCCCAGTGCTGTGCCAGGTGTTTTCCAGCTGCCTCTTGGTAGCTGAAATAGCTACCTGCTGGGCTTTCCTGTACCTGCTGGACTTTCCCCCAACTGGGCTGGTGCAATGGAGAGAAAAGCCTTGTCCATGCCTCCACCACAGCATCCCTCTGGGCCTCCACCACCTCCTTCTACCCACTCCTCTTCTACAACGATTTGTGTGACCTCAGACAAGCTAAATCCCAAATGCCAGGCATGAGCAGGAGGTGACCTGCCATCCCCACAGCTGTTTTTTCCCTGCTCTGCAAGGTTACAATAGCTCCTTGTTCCTCTGTACTCCCCACTCCTCTCCTGTATCACATCCTACACGACCGCTTTGCAGTGACCTCATCTTTCTTATTTTCCATGCCTCCTGCTGAATCCAAGGCCACACTGCTCTGTCCCAGCCTCGGCCCCACACCATCTCCTGGGGGTGCCAGATGGGAGGGGAGTCTCCAAGAGCTACCCTGCCCTCCCTCACCCCAGCACCCACAGGGACCCACACAACCAGAGTGCAACCTGTGGAGGTTGCAGTTGTGGCTAAAGGGCCATCTGTGAAATCCATTTGCAGCTTCTTCCTGGATTTTTAACCCCTTTATGCCCACCTAGCCTCGGTCTGCCCCGAGATGCTGAGCAGCCCACCCAGCTCCTGCCTTTCCTCTAGGGCACACCCTGACTGTGCAGGGTGCTGCCCCACAAGGGACCTAACCCAGATGTATGTCTGGTGTCAGACACCTCTTCTGTTTCACACACCATAAATGCCCTGGGAGCCAGTGCATCGAGGGTGCTTGGTGGCCCTGCACACAGGGCTTCTCTTGTCCAAGTGGTTGAGGACAACAAGCATCTCAGTCTTATTTCCAGGGCACAAAGTTTTTATTTCTTGAGAGCCTTTCCTGTGCCCTTTCCCTGAGCTGGCTCTTTTATGTGGTGTTCACAGGAGCCTGGTTTGCATGAAGCAGGGGTAAATCACCAAAGGCTTTCATCCCCTGGGGCCTGGGACCTTCACACGCAGCTGGGGCTGCGGTTAGCCAGAAGAAAACATTTGTGGTAGCCAAGGGCTGGTGAGAAACCAAGAGAGCCATCCACTGATCCTGGCCATGCTCAGCCAGCCCAGGAGGCCTCCCTGGGGAAGGGATTGCCCAGCCCTCGTGGGCACCTGCAGAGATACAGGGCTGGATGTTACACCCAAGTCCAGCCTACAGGTGGGCTGAGGGACAGGGACAGGGCTGAGCCTCCCTTGGGTGCCACCCCCCCTATTTCTGCATGCTTGGAGGCCCCCCCGCAGTGGCACATGTACCTCACTGCCTGTGGTTGATGGTGCATCCAGGGGTGGGGGGTGACAGTGACCCTTTCGCACAGTGACCCTTTGGCAGCAGGTCTGGGGCTTGATTGCTCACACCTTGGCACAGAAGCACCTGAAACTCATCTGCCTTTTAGCTTCCCACTGAAACAGGACCTTCCTCTGGCTCTGTCCCATCCAGGCATCACATAGGGATGGAAGGTTTTGACTGCCTCAAGGTCAGACTGGAGCACTATGCCAAGAACTGGGCTCTCTCTCTGGCACAGGTGCTCCGGGGCAGCAGGACCTCTCTGCAGAGATGCTGCATGAAACCCTCTCCCAGTTCCTGGGCTGGTGAGTCACAAACTCAGTGGTATTGCAGGATTGTCTCTGTATCAACAGTGGATGCAAACAGGAGGTTTCTCTTGTGCCACCAGTTAGGGGACACCCACTGATATCCACATCATTGTGAACTATGGAAATACCCTCAGGGGAGCACAAAGGAGGAGGCAAGTCCTTCTGAAGCTTTCCTGTTTAAAACCATGAGGCCTTGGGAGCTGCGCAGGCAATGGGGGGTCCACCTGTGACCCCACCTTTTGCTCCCCACATGGTGCTCACCTGGTGCTCTCTTGAGCAGCCAAAAGCTGAGGGAGATGTTTTGCTGTGGGCGTCAGCCTTGGAGCAGGGTGGCACATGCCTGTGAGCACCAGCATGAGCTCACGTCTGCCGGCAGCGACACAGCCTCAAGTGCCTTAAGTAGGTGTTGAAAATTAGGAGTTTCTTTCAAGGAGCTCTCGGGGTGGGAGGCTCTGTGTGGCTGGACAGTGATTGATAGTGTGGGGTGAGCTGCTGGCTGGGTGTTGCTGCTTCTGGCCATGAAGATGCCAATGCTGACAACAGTGGGGGTTGGAGGCTCTGGGGGCACAGCCAAGACTGGCTCTCTGTGCACAGCTGGGCATGTGGCCACTGAAATGCTCCTCAGGCCCTCACCACCTAAACATGGGGCTGGGGAGGAGAAGGGAGAGGTGCCTCTGTGCTGAACAGAAGTTGAGGTTTGGGTGCCTTCTCCTTGCTGGACACCTTGGGGGAGCTGGGTGGGCACATTACTCAGTCCTGCTCTGTATGCTCCAGAGTCTGGGAGCCACCCTGAAAACCTGGATACAGGTACTCCATTCCCTGTGACAGTGTGTCCTCAGGAACCTGGAGCTGTTTCACCCTCCTTTGCTGTTGTAGTTGTTCAGCTTCACAGGTAATGCTCAGAAACGACCCCCTGCCTTACTCAGTGACAGGTCCCTGGGACTGTGACTGCATTTGAAAAGTGGGGCTGGGCTGGTTCTGTGCCTGGGGCACCCCCAGGGAGCTCCCCAAATATATGAAGCACAGCCAGCCCCCTCCTAGGGTATGCTGCCCAAAAGGATGAGCTGGTTTTGCTCTGAGGAAAGGGTTTGTGTTGGACAGGGATGTGGTTAATGTGCTCCCTGGGGAGGTGACAGGGACCCCTGCTCAGCCCAGACCCTCACCTGGGGCTTGGATCACAGCCAGAAGGGGTGGAAAACAAAGGCTGAGAAATGCACAGTGCAGAGCCTGTGTGAGATGTGGTGTGTGGCCCATCAGACCTTCCCCCGGGTGTTTCACACAGAAATTCCCACATCCAGCTGGCAGCTCCAGGTGCAGGTCCTGGCACACGGGGGGATCCTGGTTTGCAGGGTGGTGGGATCCCCTGCCCTTGCAGACTGCTGGCAAGGCAGCGATGTGCTGGGGGAGAATGCCAAGGGAGAGTCATTCCCTGCACCAGGCCAAGCCTTGGGATTTCTGGGCTGCTTTCCACGTGTTTCCATCCGCTGGAGCTGTTGGCTCGGAGCGCGCCAGCCCGGGCTGCTCCCCGGCCCCGGCGCCGGCTGCGGCCCCGAGTGCTCGGCAGCCAAGAGCAATCCCCGGCCCTCGCCTCGCCGCGCCGCCACTCAGCCCCGAACTATGCTGATAACAGGCCCTTGTGCAAGACAGCGCTTGCATGAGCTCGCCCGGAGGTTGGGTAACCCCCGGACCTTGGAGCAGGTGCTCGGGCAGAGCCCGTGCCCCGCAGGCGGGGCTCGCTGCTCCCCGGGCTGGGGCTGGGGCCGGAGCACCTTCCCCTGAGCACAGCGAGGCATCACCGGGGCTGTGCTCGCTGCTCATCTGTTCTTGACCTCACAAATATGTGGTAACAAGGAGTCCTCCTCCCCCACGGCACCTCTGTTTGGCTTGAAATGGGAGTTTTGAGTGTTACCGTCTCCTTTTGTGGGACAGGAGGTTTGGAGTGAGCGCTGCCACCGCAGCCAACAGGAATGTTTTGAAGAAATGCTGTTAACTGAAAACTATCAATGAGCTGCAATCATTATGGAGGGGAAAAGTGGATTTTGATTAATTTCCCTACTTGAAAATATGTCCCCGCCCCTGGAGCTCTGTAAAAAAAATCTTGTTTTTTCCAATTCCAAATGATCTCTTTTTTCCTCCATGAAATATGAGCTAATTAAATGCACTTGAAAACATTCTGTATGTTCAAAGTGAAAATGAAATATTTCAGAAGTGTCTGAATGAGGATGGAAGAACTGACCAAGGCTGATCTAATCCAAGACTTGGGAATGAGCCTTGAAATTTCATTTCCCCCCATCTTTTTGAAGGGGAGATTTCCAAAACCTCAGCTGATGTTCTGTGTAGCCAGCTGAACTGGGCACTATGCTGGGTGTTTGGTGTCACTTGTTCTGCTCAGGATGAGCAGAGTGGGCACAGTCAGAGACCCCTGGGACACAGACAGCGGGACAGGGACTGGTGTGCCACGGTCAGTGCCAAGATGTGGCACTTGGGGCCACCTCTGCAGTGCTGGGGTTGGGGCAGTGGCTGCCAGGGGGTGGTGAAGGAGTTGGGAGTGGGAGGCAGGAGGATGTTGGGGTCCCATGGGGCACTGGGAGGCTCAGGCACTGTGGGTGCAGTGCCCTGGTCCCTGCTGGTGCAGGTGAGGTGGTGGAGCCCCCCAGGGCACCGCCAGGGCTTGCCAGGACCCGCTGCCCGGGATGTGCCACTGACTCATGTGTTACCAGCAGAGATGCCGGGCTGGCAGATGTTTTGAGGGCCAGCCTGGTTAAAAGATGATTATAAGCACAACCCAGACTTGACGTTGTTTATTAACAGACTCATTTTATTGCAACATCTCAGGGCCCTTTCCAGGACAGTGCAGTGCAGCAGAAAGCTCAGTGAAACAGGCTCCAGAGCAGACAGTGGTACCTGCCCTTCCTCCAGTGCTGGAGAAGCAGGGCTGGGCTGACTCAGCTGTTCCTGGTGTCACTGCTGTGCCACAGCACAACAGCAGGACTGACCCTGCATGGCAGAGCAAAGTGGTGAACTGGAGCAAAGTCCCCCGTGCCCTGGTACAGAGCTTGTCCCCCCCAGCACCCCCTCACTCGGTGTCACCCCCATTGGGAATCTGCATGCTCTGGTGCTGACCCCAGCCAGGCTGTGATGCCTTCATGGGTTCCAAGTCCCAGACCAGGTGGATGACACCTGCTTCAATATACACTTCAGCAGGTCAAAACAGAGCAGATTTGGAGCTTTCCAGGCCTTTCCTGCCCCTGCTTCCCATATGCCTGTATCCGCCAGGTCAGAAGGCAGGCTTGGGAACCCAGTGCTGTCCCAGGCTGTGCTGAAAGCACAGATCAAAATGAGCTAATTCCTGCAGGGAAGGGATGGATCCAACCTATGAGGACACTCCCATTATCGCTGATGGAGATAAACATCCCAATAAACACGGGTTGATGCAATTAGCACATGCAGGGGGACACCAGCCCTGTCTCCCTCCTGCCTGGGCAGGGGGAGCAGCAGCGTCTGGGGAGGGCAGTGGGGTGTGGGGGGGGCGGGCTGAGCCCTTGGGGACCTCCAGATCACCCTCCCTGCTGCCCTGTTAATATCCAAAGTGGCTGTGATAAGAAGCAGTTGCTGGGGCCGCAGGTGGGAAGGTGTCAAGTCGTACACACGGAGCTATAAACAGTGCGTGCCCATAAACCAGATCAAAGCAGAAGGAGTTTATTTTCAGAAGGTCTGCTTCCTCTGCAGAGCCCGGAGACAAAGAGCTTTTGGGGGAAGGGGGGAAGGAGAGGGAGGAAAACCAAGGGAGAGCTAGAGGAGGGGAAAGGTTCGTGTTGGCTGTGCTGATTTCTGCTGGGTGGATCTCAAACTCTGTGATGTGAGCAGCTGTGGGATGCTGAGCACCTCTCTGCTGTGTCTGAATGTACCGGGTTCAGTGTGTGTGAGTAGCTGGTGCCAAGGGGGCAGTGCTGGTTCCCCAAACCCTCCAAAGCATCCCCAGAGGGGCTGTCCAAGAGGGGTGCAGGGCTGTTGGCCCCCCAGGGCAGAATGGGCTGGGCTTTGTGGGCAGCCAGGACAGGGCTGCTCCCGGCCTGCCCGGAGCACCTGAGCATGAGCCGTAAGTCACAAGCCCTTGAGCAAACTATTGTGAAACCTTGGTGCTTTGAAGAGTCCGTCCCCACCCTCCAGCCCCCAGATCACAGGGCTCAGCTACTGGAGTGCTTTGGGGAGCAGCGGGAGCCCATAGCTCCCACCTGCCCCTCGGCCCAGGAGCTCTGGTCTCTGCAGACAGGAGGAGGAGGAGGAAATCCAAGAGGGGGAAGGCAGCCGCAGCAGGTTTGCCGGCAATCGGAGCTCAAGAGGTCAGAGAGCAGATGTCGGGGCTGTAATGAGTGCGTGTTAGCTCAGAGACGCCTGTATCCTGTGCTGCCCGGGCTCCCCTCGCCCACTTACTTAGATAGAAAATTCCCACTCCCTTCCCACTGTCTGATTCTGAAATGAACCAGCTAAAGCTGTTTGAGACCTGAAACTTGTTCAATTTTGGTTCTAATTGGAGATAGTCTTTTGAATCTCCCCATACACTACAGGAGGTGGGTGCCACAGCTGCAGACTCCCACCACAGAGGGTTCCCAGTGCTTTTTCCCTGGTGCATCACAGTGATGCTGGTGGGCTTAGCATGTCAGATCCTGACCATTATTCTCCAAGGGGAGAGCAAGAGCTTCTGAATCTGCTCCACCCCACCAGCACATTGTTCCCAGGATCACTTTGGTTGCAGGATGCACCAGACTCACATGGCCCCTTTTGCTCTCACACCTCAGCCCCCTCTCTGTAGAGTGCAACCCCAGGGGACCATCCCACATCAGGAACTGGGTAACATCTGGTCCCGAATTGCCAGCGCCTCCTGTGTGACGACTGCCCTGGTGTGCTGCCACCACTGTGTCCTACAGCCCACACCCTGTGGTGGACACTGGCTGTGCCTGCAGCCCTGCAGGGGCATGTGGCCCTCGGTGGTTTTTCTTAACCAGCCTTGCAAAGGGAAGGCATAGCTCTTTGGAAATGTCATGCTGGGACTGTAGCAGCTTTTGTCTTGTCCCAGCTTTGTCTTGTCCCAGCAGCACGGGAGGTGGTGTGCTCCTTCCACAGCCCCCTGGCTCTCCTGCCACGGGGTGTGCTGGCCGCCACCCTGCATGGGCCTTGGGTGTAAGCTACAGCAATTAAATGCTGAGGTTTTCCAGGACTGCTTTTCCTGCAGCCCCCAGCAGCTTCCCCAGCCTGTCTTCTGGGTGAAGGAGGAGTATCGGGTTCACTTTCCCGGGCAGGCAGCAGCGCCGGCCCCACACCAGCCTGGCAGCACCTGCTGCTGTGCCGGCCGTTACCTTCCCATTCACAGCCACGGCGAGGGAAACACATTGCACAGCCTTCCAGGGAAATTTCTCTCTGGTTTGCACAAATATTTATCCCACCTGTTTCCTGCCTGGGCCGGCTGTGGGCGCGGAGGACGCGGTGGGTCACAGGAGGAAGCAGTGGGGAACCTGCTCCTCCTCGCACGAAGACCTTTGCTCTGCAGGGCTGTGTGGTTTGCAGGGGCCGTTCCTCTGTGCTGGGCGTTCATTGCAGAGCGCTATGGATGGAATACCTGCTGCAGTGCCCCAGTGAGTGCAGGGGAAGGGCACGGTGAGGCCATGGGGAGCTGAATGTCACAGCTAGAGAAGTAAAAGCCGTTTGCAACGTTGTTTTGCTTTCACCCACACTGGAGCATCTCTGGGGAAAAGTGAACCGACTGGGAGACTGTCACATGTTCCTGCCAGGGTGTTTCTGATGGCTGTCACCAGCCTGGTTTTAAATGTCCCTGTTACTTCACCCAGAAGGGGCCCTTCTCCAAGCTGGAATGGCTCGGAGCTGGAAGGATCCCGCGGCAGCTCAGTCTGCATTCCCTTTTTCATCGAGCTGCCTGGCTACCCCCGAATGGCTGGCACTGACACCTGAAACGCCTGCAGCTGGTCACCATCAGCCCTTGTTTTGGGATGGGGCAGAAGCAGCAGCAGTTCCTTGGCACTGAGCTGCACGGGCCGCTGTGAGCGTGTGGGCCCGGCCGGTGCGCGGGCAGTCCCGGCCGCGGCGCCGCATCCCCCGCCAGCCACGGGGGCACCGCCCAGCTCAGGAAATCCCTGGCCATGGGGCCGGGCGCCGGGAAGGACGGCTGTGCTATTCTTACCCTCGCCCCTCGCCTCCATCCCGGCGGGTGCGGGAGACAGGATACGGGCGGGGTGGCCGCGGCTCAGCGCACCACAGCGGCAGCGAAGGCGAGAGCAGCTTGGCTCCGGAACGTGCCCCCAGGCCCCTCCCCAAAACTGGCACTGCATCGCACAGGGGGCTGTGTCCCCAGCACAGCTCTGCATCCCACAGGGGGCTGTGTCCCCAGCTCGGCCGGGGGGCTCCTGCAGCGCTCCCCCCGCACCGCTGCGCTTCTCGTCTCTTTGCAGCCGGCCTGGGATTCACTCACACAGCTCACGGAGCCTCCCGGGAGAGTCCCGAGGAGCAGCTCAGGGACACACCTGCGCGGGCGGCACAGTGGCCAGCGGGCCATCGGGCCGGCCACCACCTGTCCCGGGGCCGCGGCCGCCCTGTCACCTTCCTGCGCCCGCCCCAGCGCAGGTTCCAGCCATGCCCGCTGCAGGCACCGTGCCGGGCGGAATGCTGGCAGGAAGGGTTTGACTCACGCTGGAGTTAATGAAAACAAAACTCTGCAAATAAATAGCATTCGCAGCGCTTCCTTACCGGAACGGGCCCCTCTTTCCTACGCAGGGTGCACGCCGATGCTCCTCTGGGTGTCTCACCTACAGGCACTGACCCTGCTGAAGTGGAACTGCCCCTGCACCAGGGCCATGCTCAGGAAAGCCCTTACCGAGTTCAGCCTTGGCTGAAGGCAAGTGAAGGTGGCAGCTGTGGCATAGTCCCTGTGCTCGGTCTCTGTGAGCAGCCCCCAGATCTGAGGGATTTAATCACAAACAGGAACCCAAGCAAGGCTTCATCTTCTGGCGGCCTCAGCCAAGCTCAGTTGAAACCTGGATGCCATTAGGGACTCACCTGGGCCGAGTTTGGAGCGAGCACAGGTTGTTCCTTGAACAAGCATTGTGGTTTTGGTTGGAGGGGAGCACACAGGTTTTACAGCACAGATCCCATCCCTGCTTCATGCTGTGCCCCCTCAGCTGTGGCTGAGTTTTGTTCTGCATTCAAGCCCAGCACCTCCCCCTGCCCACACTGGGCTCTGCCAGCCCAGCCAGGCTCTCTGCCCTTTTGGCAATCTGTAATCCATGTCCATGGCTAACTTGGGAAGAGCAGGGGCTGGGGGACATGGAGCAGCCCCGTGGGCCACCCAGGGGCCTGCAGCAGGATCAGCAGCTCCACACCTTCAGTGGGATGTTGCTCTTCCCCAGAATCACATCACAGTGTGGCTGGAGAACAGAAACCAGGATTCAGTATCAGCTTTTCCCATCCTTTCCCACCCTAGATTCTCAAGTAACTTTTTTACCGCTCAAAAAAGGCTAAATGCTAGTTCAGAGTGCAGAAATCCCCATGGTGGGCTGTGAGAGCAGTCTGACCCAGGGTGGGCTGGTCTGCACTCAGGTTCACTCCAGGTCCCTTTTCTCTTACCCATGTGAGAAATCAAGTGACTGGGTGTGTGGTGTGTGTGAGCCGCTGTGTGGCACAGCCAGCCCTGCTCTCTGAAGCCCCCGAGGAAGATGCTCTTAGCCAGGGCTTCTCTGAGCCTCTTCCCGGGATCCCCCGGGCTCTGCAGCCGGCAGTGGTCATGGGGAGCAGCAGCCCCGGCTGGAGAGCCCCGAGCGTTTCCTGCTGAGGCGGCACATTCCCAAAGCGGGGAAAGGTCGCGGTGCTGGAGCTGCCCCTTCTTCCGGCAGCCGCCGCCGCTTCCTCTGCTCCTGTCCGGCCTTCGCAAGGTGCAGCCCAAAGCTGGCACCAGCCGTGGTCCTGCCCACCAGCCCCTTATCCGAGGGCATCCCACGCACCCACAGCAGCCAGGCCTCTCTCGTGGGTGTCTGGGTTTGGTTTCCTTGGCACAGATGGAGTGCCGGCTCCGCCACAGCCGGACTGGGCAAGCAGTGCCAGCCGCTCACCAGCCGGACATGGTGACCTCCCGGCTTCCCCGGTGACACACGGCCTGGCAGGGACAGAGACGAGTCACTTCCCTTCTCCTCACCCCTCTGTCCTTAGAGAAGCACCACAACCACCATCTGCATTCACCCTCAGCCCCCAGGGTGGGGAAGCAGGGCCGGGGCTGCTCAGTGATGGGAATGGTGGAGGGGGTGAGGTCTCCATGTGGCACCACAGGGATGCTCCTTCCTTCTCACTCCTAGACTGCAGTTTGTATCAAATTGAATTTTGTAGCATCCAAATGACCACACGTGTAATGATGTATTACACTCACATGTATTTAGCACACCATTTAATAGAAAATTTGAAGCAGAAGTATCTAGCACAGTTCTTAGTATAAACACTGAACCAAAATGAACCAAGACAATCATGTGGAAATGAAACTTCAAAACTTTTTAAAAAGATCAGGCAGAGACATCATCGTACCAAAATCCCCACATCAAGTGTGAGTCATTTCGAGTCTTCCCCAGGGAAAAAGCACCAAAATGTTCATGTCCTGGTGAAGTGTTTCACTTCTGACTACCCAGGTAGGTGGGTCCCAGCATGCAGAAGTGCCCCTCAAAGCCCAGGTGATGCTCTTTTAGTACCAAGAGAGAAGAAACCCAGGTCAGACCAACAGCTGTCGTTTATCATCCCTGTCCAGTGATTGAATCAGCTACAGGTCTCCAAGTATTGAACTTCCCTGCAGCACAATTTACTTCCACAATCTATTTGTGTAGTAAGTTTTAAATATAATTTTATAAGAGGCTACAGTTAAGTAGGGGCTGACAGTGCCTTGTGGTCCCTGGAGGTGGGTGTGTGGGGGGGCTGCTGTGGGACCCCTGGGCACTGGGGGGTCTGGCAGGAGGGTTTATGTCCCACTGTTATGGCCCTCCTTTCACAGGGCTCTCAGCCAGTGCCCAGCCCGCTGCAAACCATTGGCATTTAATGGTCCCCCCAGGTGGAGGGGGCTGAGGTGGCAGGGCCGTTGTGTGCCCATGGAACATGTCCCTGGGAACAGGTGAGTAATGGCAACAGGTGGGCTCTGGGGTGGGAGGGCCGGACCCACTGTGGAGGGTGCCATCCCCTCCCTGGGGTGGGGGACACACAGCCACACATGGGCCTGTGCCAGGAGCTGGGCTGGGACCTCAGGACTGCCCCCAGCCACAGGAGCTGGCTCTCCCCAGCTCCAGCTTTCTGCTGGAAGAATAGGACTTACCTGGGCTTCTTCAACACTCAGAATATGTTTGCTTTGGCTCCAGGTTAATATATATCAGTTTACTCATCTGATAAGAGAGATCAGTGGGCAGAGCTGGCCCTGGACAAAAGACGTGACAAGTCTATTTTCTGCCTGTTTCAAAGCCTTGATCCCTGGCAGCAGCACAGGGCTCCCTCTTGCTATCAGCAGCTGATTAAAGCGTCTGAAATTCAGGCTGAATAGTTTTGCACATTCTTCTATCAAAAACCCAGCCTGCTTTGGGAAGGGGAGCAGGAGCTGTGCCTTTCCCAGAATCCTGCCCAAGCAGGATGAGAAACGTTGCCGGAAGGTTGGAGAGGAGGGAAGGAGGTGCCCCCTTCACAGCCAGGCCAGGGCTGCACCTGGAAGGAAGGACAAGCCTTGCCCAGAACATCCTGCCCAGCTGTGCCCTGCAGTGGCCGTGCCAAGTTCAAGCTCCCAGCTGTCCCCAGCCCTGCTCTGCAGCCTGGCCAGAATCTCCTGCTCTCGTCCCTGTCCCTGTCATTCTTCCCTGAGAACACAGGGAAAAATAGTGCTGGCAGCAAACTCAGCGCCAGGGCTTAGGACAGCTGAGGAGGTAACCCAGGAGAGGGATGAAGACAAACACAGCCAAAAGGGCTCCTCCAGGCCCAAGGCCAGGGCCCTTCCAGGGATTAGCTTCTCTCATGCTGGCACGAAGCAAGTGTTTACCAAAGCCCTCACTATCAATCCCAGCAGCCCTGTTTGCAAGAAATAGTTGTGTCCACTCCACAAGTGCCATGAGGCTACAGATGGGGTCTCTCCCTGTCCTTGTTCCCCTTCTATACTCATGTGCCAACTTTGCCAGCCATCCCTCACCCCAGCAGGACCCCCAGCTTTACCCCTGTGCCAGGATCAGTGCTTCACCTGCTCTTGCGGGAGCTGGAGGGGACCCAGGGGGCAGGACCCTCTGTAGAAGGACTTGTCTACCCCTCCAGGTGCTGGCTGTGGCTGCACTCACCACGATGCCCTCCCAGCAGGTGTGAGGGAGTGAGGTAGGAGCAGGAATCATCCATCACACAGTCTGGCAGCTCCAGCCTTGATTCACACACCAAGGGGCTGACTGAGCATCCCTTTTCCCACTGAGCCCAGCAGACTCAGGGCTGCAGCACCAGCATCACCCATGCCCGGCCTTCATCCCCTCCAGGACACAGACTGGCTTTTCCTTCTCCCCCTGCTCTGTCTTGGCAGAGTTTGCTGACATCTTGTAACTGAAAAGCAGGTTGATTTGAATTTTCCATGGATGGCTTGGAGTCACAGATAATTCATTATTCACACCTCCCTAATTAAGCTGCTGCCCAGCAGGCAAGGCAAGGCTGAGACCAGCCACATGTCCCCTGGCCAGGGCAGGTCAGCAAGCTCCAGTGTGGCTTGAATTTGGGCTGTGGTGTCACTCACCCTTTGCTACATGGGGTACACAAAGCTGCTTTGATAAACAATGTCCTGGAGGTGGGAGGTGGGAGAACAGCACACAGGGAAGGGCAGCAGCCCTTTGTAAGAGTCTTTCCAAACCTGGAGCCCAACCCAAAACCCTGCCAGAGTCTTTGTGCTCCTGGGGAAGGGCTGGACATGGTGCCAGTCCTGCAGCAGCAACCCGGAGCTGTGCAGTCATTCACTGCCCGCAGAAGGAGCTCACCAGAGCTCACAGCCAGTGCGTTGTGGTTCACACTCACTGCCTTTGGCACTGAGTCTCGTCCTGCTGCAATCAAAGTCACTGATACTCCTGCACTGTTTCCTTCCAGTGAGCCACAAAACCAGAGGAGCAGTGCAGATGGGGATTGGTGCCTGTGGCTGATGGAGCCAGGACAGCGAGGCAGCTCCGCGTGGGGAGGGCGCAGGGCCCGTTCCCCGGAGCATCCCCAGCGCCTGCCCGTTCCCAGCCCTGCTGATGAGAACTCCAAATGCAGGCGGTGGGCTGCTCTCCACAGGCAGCTCTGCTCCGCCAAGGCAGCCAGGGCCATTTTAATCATTTCCAGATTTGTGTGGGAGGTCAGGGCCCTGGGGTGCTGCTCCATGTCAGTTTTATAAACACGGCAGTTTTTCCAGATGGTCTCTGGCTCCAGCCTGGCTAGCAGGTTGATTGGGCCAGACCAAAATAACAACAGGTGGAGAACAGGCCATGACTGCCTGACGCTATCTCCTTTTTCCATCTATTCCCCAAATGATTTTTTGCTTTGCAGAAAACAATTAAGTTTTGCTGGGGCAGGGGCGGGAGCAGCACTAGGCTGTGAGCTGAGGCCCCACACCTTCACTGCATGTGTGAGAGCAGCATCTGCCTCGGCTGGTGAAGCCAGGGCAGCGCCAGGGCTGGGCTGGGCTGGGTCCCTGCTCACCTCCAGCAGAGCCACCACCAGCGTTCCAAGTGCTCAGCACTTCTGGAGCCAAAGGATTTTCCTCCATCCTCCTGAGGGGTGCCTGAGTCAGCAGATCAATTGCACCCCAGCAGGCTCTTTCATTTCCCCACCACAATTTATTCTTCTGAGTTCTACAGCAGGACTGCATTTTTTTTATCTTTTCCATTAACTCCCAAGGAAATTTAGTGCCAGCTGGGCATTGTGGAGCATGCTGGCTGCACCCCATATTTCCAGGGCCCAGAGGGAGCTCTGCATCCCAAGGTGCTCCCTGGGTGGCCAAGGTCCAGGCAGGGCTGCAAGGGTCCAGATAAGGCTGCTGGATCTGGTGCTTTCCCAACTCTGTGCCAATCCAGCAGGACCACTCAGAGCAGGGCCAGCTCCATCCCCTCCAGCTGAGGAACGTGGCAGTGCTTCCCACTGGATGCTCAGAGCCCCAGGGCTGAGAAACCAAACAGCACAGCTCCCAGCTTTGCCTTTGTGCAGGAGCACAGCCTGTGGCAGCTGTGGCTCCAATGCCCCCTGGCCCCTGCACCATCACCCTCTTAGAGGGATCACAGCCCCAGTGGGAGCCTGGCCATGGCTGCCCAGCCACAGGCAGTGCTCGTGGGAGCCCAGGCAGAGCTCACAGCATGGAGACATCTCCGAGCCCAAACCCAGAGAGACGGAAAAACATGGTAGTGCACTGGTGATGAAGGAATCACTCTTACATAGAGAGCCCTTTCATTTTACCCACTTGCCTTCGTGTTAACGTCTCTCCTCAGGCCAAACCTTCCCATAGAGGAGATGAAGCTTTGGCCAGAGATTGTAAACTGATTGTGGGCGTAGATGAACAAGTTGCATGTGCAGCAGTGCTGCAAGCCAAGTCCAGCACAGGAACCTCCCACACCTGCGAGCGCTCACTCCACGCCCGCTGTGTCCGTGCACGTGCCTGGGGACTGAGCTGAGGACACACAGAACAAGGAGGAGGGAGAGAGAGGTTTCCAAGGGGAGGTAGCTCACCCTCTGTTCCCTTGGTGCAGCTCTCTCTCTCTCTCCACCTCCAGCATCCAAAATCCTCGGCAGCATCCCCTCCTCTCTCCATAGCATCCATCTGGCGTCACACATCCTTATTTCCTAAACTTGGGCCAAAGCTTAATTGGCCCAGCCCCATCCCTACTCAACAGCTGGCACTGACACCTTTCTTCAGACTGCCCTGATTCCTTCCATAGGAAGGAATTTGCTCCTGCACACCAACTCCAAGGATTGCAAGTCCCCCTCTGCTAATTGCACAATCCCAGAGTAAATCTGGATAAATGCCCCGCTGTGCTGCAATTTAGCGTTTAAGTCCAATTTATTCCATGGCTGTTAATGGAGAAGAGGCTCCATCCCATGACAAACACAAAGCACTGGCAGGCAAAGGGCACAAACCCAGCCAGGCAGGGGATGCAGCTGGGGCACGTGCCACATTTTTGGCCAGTGTGGCTGTGGTGATGGTGCCCTGCGGGGGGGAATCCTCCAGCCCCACAGCAGCAGCACCAGGTCCCAGCCCACCACAGCTGCTCTGGTAAGAAAGCAGGGGATTAGAAAGGCCTCACCCTGTTCTCCACCAGCTCCTAAAATGGAAGTTTGGAGCACCAGGCAGTGGGTCTGGACAGTTTTACTCCCGCAGGCAGGTAGGCAGCGAATCTGGAAACCCTCTGAGGGGTGGGAGGGTGGCAGTGGCGCAGGGGCTCTCCTCCCCCACCCCTTTGTTTAGGAATCTCATTTCTACCATGTCTAAATATTCCCCAATCCTACAAACACTTCCGCTCCAGGAGAAGGAACAGACCTTGGGCTGATTTTTCTCTGCAGCCCCTTGCACACACCTGAAACGTTGAGATAATAAGGATTCACTTGGCTCTGGCACAGGACCTTTTCCCCTTGGATCTTACCACCTTTTCCATGTCTTAAAGGTATTACCAGCCCCGTTTGTAGGTGGAAACTGCAGTTACATTTCAGCCATGGAGGAAACTGAAGGTCCAAGCACTGCCACCACACGATGCCAAGTGCAGATCCAGCTCCAACACCCTCTGTACGAGTGTGGGCATTCAAAACGTTTTAACACAATCCTCTTGTCCAGTTTGCTTTTTGCCAGTGGACGCTGCACCCACTGGCACTGCCCAGCTGTGGTCTGGCCTCCACTGCCCACAGACAGTGGCAAATGTGGCTCACCTGTGTGCTTGGGCTGCACCCCTGCCGGGCACAGCGTCTTTGCTCCAGACTCCAGGAACCCATAACAATTTCTTCTCCTGTGGCACTAACATTTTTCTGGATGCTGACACTCATAAAGAGCTTTGGCAAATGCTGTATTTTCAGGCTTAAGGAAATTGTCTGTATAAAATCATTGGGTGTGTTTGGAGGATTTGGGAGTGCAGTAATCCCAGTCACCAGGCGGGATGCAGCCAGCACTATGGGAGTTATAACTGGAAGAGACATGCTGTATGTAGATCGGTCTCCAGAACAGTGCTGGGTGGAAATTGCATCACTTAGGAAAAAGAAAGAAGGTGGGGGGAGGGAAGGCAAAAAAAAAAAGTGCATTTCAAATAGGCACATTGGATAGAAATGGACCCCAAGGCCACACCAAGTCAGGAACAGTTTGGGCATCTTGAGCTGCCCAGCAGTGCTGCTCCCACGGTGTGGCCTGGGCATGGGGACTGAGGCCACTGGGCACCACAGCACTGCTGTGACCTGACCCAGAACTGGGCACATCCCATTAATATTCCTGCCTTCAGGAGCACTCTCACCTGGGCCCTGCACTTCCAGGGACATGTCACGCTCCAGAAGAGCAATGTCTTTAACTTGGTCATTTCTGGACAGTCTCTCTCTTGTCATCCACATTTTATTATGGTCTCCACAGGCAGTATGTTTCTAAAATTAATGCACAGAAACTGCACACATACATACTGGGGGATGGAAATGGATTTAAACTCCAGCAGACACATTTGGAAGTGCCAGGATGGAAAAACCTCTTCAAGTGCCACGTGAACGTCCTGGTGTGGGAGCGCCGGGAGGGCTCTGGCACCCTCGGGCAGGCCAGGAGGCACCGTGTGCCAGCTGCCCAGGGAAACACGGGCACACACACATGCATGGGCACACACACATGTGCCACACACACGGTACCTGCCCAAGTGCAGTCCCTGGCCGTGCCCGCAGTGCTGCGCCCAGAGCTCTGTGTTTGTGCACACACACACACACAATGCATGTGTGTGCATCTCCTGCACTGGATCAGCGCCGAGGGGAGGAAACAAAGGCTGGGATCCCTGTGGATACGCAGGGAGGCAGAGGAAGGGCAGGAGCAGCCCACACACCGAGCCACCCGTGGGCTGCCCCACCGCCCGGCGTTCCCAGGCTGCTTCCAGAGGCGCGGGCCAGCGTCCCGTATTGCCTGCACCTGGCTGCTATTAAGTATTCAATCAAAAAGGGATCACAAGCCAGATATAACTAATTCGGAGGAACTTTTTTACACAACAAGCCCCTTTCAGTTTGCTTGTTTGGTTTTATATCTAAGGCTAACTCCGGCAGGTTTGAAAATGAGCAGGGCTCCTGGCTCTGGGGGACACGCTGCGTTTCCAGCAGAGAGAGGTGGGAGTTCTCCTTTGGTGTTTCAAAAATAGCACTACAAAGAGAGGCAGCCTGGGGTCCTGGTGGTGTGTGGAGGGGGTGACACGGCAGGGCCGTGCCCTGGGCCAGTGCAGAGACAGGAGCTGAAGGGTTTCTGTCCCCCAGGGCCAGCCCTCAGGTCCTCTGCACTTGTCTTCCACCATGGTGAGGGTCTGGGGCTGCCAGGCTCTCCTCAGCACGCTGAAGAAATGCTGTTGCACCAGGTGGTGCTCTCAGCAAAGCTCCCTGTGACCCTCCCAAAATTGTATCCATGTAGGGAAGACCATGACCTGAGTCTTAGCACCAGGTGCTGTGGATGGAAGCTCTCCCAGCACTGGGATGGCAGCTGGGGTGCAGGTCCTGTGGGACATGGATGGCTTGACGAGACTGCCAAACCTCCCATGCTGAGCCAACAAAAGCAGGAGGAATCCTGAAGAATACCTGGGAATGAGGCTGCGACCCTCCTGCAGCCTCGTGCCTGTCCTGGGCCCCAGCAAACAGTGGGCAGGTGGCAAAACTGGCTCCAAATGTCTCCCATGCAATGGCTTTGACTGTATTTCCACAAGGAGCTCGCTGTGCCATTAGTCACTAGTGACTATTTCTTCTGCTACGGAAAAAGAGACTTACCTTATTTTTTTTTGTCAACTATGAAAAAATCCATATTAAAGAGTTCCTTTTCTTCCAGTTTCACAGAGTCCAGCAGCAAACACTGCTGGCTTCTCCACAGACTCCTCTAGATCCCCATGCCAGAGACAGCTACTTTTCTGAAACCCAGAAAATGAAGGGAATGCAAATAATAATTACACGTGTCCTGTAGCCACTGCCTGTGAAGCCTTCAGAGGTGCAAGTGGCTCAACCCTCCTGTGCCCACGAGGGGAGAGAGCCCCAAGGCCCACCCCCAGCCCTTTGTTCAGCCCCAGGGTCATGTCACAACTGGTCCATCCTGGTCACCCAACCTGAGACCAGAGCATGGTGATGCTGCTCTGACAGTGGCAGAGCCGTTGCCTCAGTTCCACACCATCTCCAGTGTGTGGGTGTCCAGGGATTTATGCACATGGCAGGCAGGAACCAAAGGGTCCTTGCAGCCTGGGGGCTTCCCATCCCACCAGCCCCCGGAATTCTGTCCAACATGCACTTACAGGGGCCACAGGGAAGGCATCCCCAGTGTGCCCCTCTGCACGTGCCACGCTCACATGTCAGCTGGGACACACTAGCTTTAGGGGAAGACTGCAAGGAGGTTTTAATTTAATACTGGCGCTTACCCTGGGGAGAATTCCCAAGTAGGTGGAAATTCATGATCTCCATCAGCACGGAGAGAAAGGAGGAGCAGGGAAGGCATTGCCCTCCTGCACTAATAGTCCTCCTTTCAGGGACAGTTTTGGGTATTTATTCCCCAGCCACTGATATTCCTCTTTCCCAGGAGTTCCAGCTGGTTTAAAAGTTTAGCCAGTATTTGCATGTCATGCACACCAGCTTTTGGCTCCCCATCTGCCCGGCTCCCAGTGGTGAGGGGACCCGAAGGACCGCAGGGGCTTTTTGGGCTCGGCTCAGGCTTGGGCTCAGCTCTGCCGGGAGGAAGCTCACTCGCTGGCCAGCTGGTTTGTTTTCACTCAGAATCAAACTCGCTGCCTGTCTCAGTGGCTCCCAACAGCTCATCCTCCCACGGCCGCCTGCGGGAGGGCACAGGCTGTGCCTCAGCTGGGGCGTCCCCAGGGAGCTCGGAGCTGCTTGGCCGGGGCTGCGGGACCCGCTGCCCGCGGGGACGGGAATTCCTGGCTCCTCGGGATGGTGTGGCAGAATCCCTCTCGCTGGCCCCTGCCTCTGATGGAGGGAATTAAGGAGCGGATTTGGCTGGGAACAGCCCCCAGGTCCTCTCACAGGGAAAGGGGGAAGGCAGATGTACAGCTTTGTCCTAGGAAGGACATTAAAGACCTTGCCCTGGAGAAGCACCAGGGTGTTGGGTTATGGCCAACGTGACTAAGCCTCTGCTTCCTCTCTCCTCACCCCTGTCTGCCATGTCAGGACTTTTTAAAAAGCACCTTTAGTTTTGCAATGCTCTTGCTCAGAGCCCTGTTACTCAAGGCTGAGCTACCCCCGTTTCCTTGGGAGCGCTGCATCCCTGCCTGATAAGATAAGCTCCCCAAAGAAAGGGTTTGGGACCCTGACTCACTGGAGAAACTTTCTGCAGCACATTTGTACAGCCTCTAACTCACTTAACTCTTTGATGGGCTTATCACTGAAATTCAAACGTTCATCTATGGTCACTGGAGGACAGCCCTGATCCAGGAGCAAGGTCATCCCAATCAGGTGTTAAGCCAGGAGACTCACCCTACCTGCACGCCTCCAGCCTCCCTACATATTCACAGCCCTTTCTCTGTCCTGTCCCAAAAGCCCTCCTGCCCCAGCCTCCCATGGGGACTCTCCCAGTGCCAGTGGTGCTGCAGCCTTGTTCAGACGGGGCTCTGGACAGAGGATTACATGGCCACTGGCAGGAGCCCTGTGCCCGCTGCCGGCTCCCAGTGCCAGGGCAGCCCATGCTCAGTGGCCACAGGCTGCAGCTGGGGCAGCTCCAGGCTGTGATTCCCCATTTACAGGCAGGATCTGGTCCCAGCTTATCTCTCCTGATGCTTCTGGCAGCCCATGTCTGGTTTTGCAGCCGGGCAATAAATCCCCAAGGAGAAGCAGCTATAAGGTTTCCATACATGGACCCCCCAAGAGAAAGCAGGTCCAGACCCCAAATATTTGCCCTGGTCAGCCCCCTTGCGAAGGCACTTGCGGTTTTCTTTTCTGGGTACAGTGAACTCTCAGCCTGAAGGGTGCCACCTCTGATTGCATCAGCAGGGCTGCAGATGCAGCTGATACTGGGTGGGGGGAGAAATCCTCTTCCAGGGGCAATAAACCCAGGACAGCTTTGGGAGTGGTTTTGTGGCTCTCAGTGAGTCAGTTGTCCGTGCACTGCTAAGACAGAAGGGGCTCCAGGGATGCTCTTCCCCAGCATCCAAATCCAACCCCCTCCCCCCGGGCTGGCCCCACAGCACCCCATCCCTGGGGCTGCCTTGGCACCAGCCCCACTGAGGCAAGGAGTGCCAGGGCTCTGCACGCCCAGCTGTGCCCAGCTGTGCCTCTGCAGCAGCAGGACCCAGCAGGTTAATGGGTGGCTCTGGAAGCCCCCAGCAACTGCAAATGATCAACCCCAAGGGGATTTTTTCCTCCCCTCAGCTCTGGAGTCAATTGTCAGCCCTGCTTTTAAAGACACCCTTGTCGGCAGCCTGGCTATGCTTTTCTGCTTCGGAGGAATTCCTCTAAAACAATAATAGTGACATTGTTCCTCACTTTGCTGGCGGTTTTATAGGGCTCACGTTGGAGAAAGGTGACCATGGCTGCCTTTTGGCCACATGTGTTTACACAAGGAAATGCATGTGGGTTTTGGGGTGGCGCCTGGAGTCAGCAGCCGCTCTCTGTACTCCTGACCCTTACAGAGCTGCTTTCTTGCTTCTGGGTACGTTTACTGCACTCCAGATGTGAGCTGGCTCCAGCAAGGCTGCGGAGCGCCAGGGATCTGGCATCCCCAGACTCATCAGTCCGTGGGGTAGAATGCCATGGTGGTTGTTTTAAAAGCTGTAATGCGTCTTGGTAACACATCATGATTTATTCAGCCCTTGTTTGACAGGGCGCCTTTATCAAAAGCCGATGCGAAGCCCGGGCTCGGCGGCACAGGCTGGAGGGGGCGGCTGGAGCTGCTCCTTCCATGGGGACGGGATTTCTCAGGGTCCCCACTGTGCCACCCACCCTGAGGGACTGCATCTGGGGACACCTGTGCTGTGAGTGCACCTCCACAGCCGGGGTTGATTGAGATGTTCAAGAGACGAGCCCTGAAGAGTCTTGAGCAGCACAGTGTCCCTGCTGTCAGCAGCAGGAGCCACTGCAGGACGAGGGGGTGACCTGGGGGTGACAGTGCCATGGTCTCACCTGGCAGATCCCAGGCTCACAGTGGCCTTGCTGTCAGGCACAGCAGAGTTGCTGGAATGACGGGAAAGAAGTGAAAATGGAACTGGGGGAAATCCAGGGTGAAACCACAGCAGAGCATGGGCAAGGAGTGAGCTCTGGCGGGGGCAGAACAGTGGCAGGGCTGGGGAGTCCCTGACAGCTGCCCTTCTGCCGAAACCCTGCTCTGTTCCCCTTCTCAGCCCTTCCACCAGATAAACCACAGAACCCAGTTACAGGGAAAAGGGGAGGGTGCAGAGGGTTCACAGCTTGAGAACAGCTCACTGCCAGCCTGGCTGGCAGCACAGAGGAGCCCCAGCAGGGCAGACCCTGCCCTGGGGCTGGGGCTGGCACACACCCCACAAGCTATGGGGGAGCAGCCCAGGATGGGGCAACAGGCCCTGGCACAGCAGGGCTTCCCCAGCCCTGCATCCCTGCCCCAGCCCCAGCCCTCTTGCTTGGTGCCTCCGAGGTGCCATTCCCATGGGCACAGGCAGATGCAGGACATTATAGCCCTGGATTAGGAATGAGCCTCTGGTTTAGAGATATTTATTTGCTTTTTATCATAATGGGGAAAAAATGCAACAGCAGATAGAAGAGGAAGGAAAAAAACCCAATCTGGGTCAGGATCTCACACTGGCTAGTTCACTTCGCAGTTTAAGTAAATAGTTCTCATCCCAAAACCCTTCAGGGTCATATAAATGTGCCTCTTCACATGGAAGAGACTATTTTGATAGTAGCTGGGTGCCTGATGAATTTGCAACTTTCCCAAACTGTTGGTGTCTAGAATGTGACTTGGTTTTTCACAGTGAGATATAAAATCCTATCAATTAATCTAACTTTTATTGCACCTCTGGGGCATGAACGTGATGTTATTTAAACAAATGGTTCCCATTACCTTCAATTATTTTATAAATGTTTTTCAGTGATTTATAGGCTTCTATTAAATGGACAATATACTTCTGTGCTCCTCGAGGGGGTAAACAGTAATCTAAGGGCTTGAGTTTGCTGATCTTTTTTTCTTTCTCTCCTTCCTTTTCCACAGCATCAGAGGCTGGCGTTTAATTAGTGGGGAGGTGGGGAAGAGCCCAGCCAGACGCGGTGCTGACGGCTCCAGCCCCGGGCCGGGGCCAGCCCTGGCTCCCTGCACTGGCACTGCCTGTGCCCCGTGCCCCGGGGGCTGCCCTGGCCCCACCACCCGGCCAGCCCCCCTCCTGCCTCCGTGCTCCCAAAACACTCCTGCTGTGACAGCGAGGCTTATCCTTGATTTTTTCCCAGTGTCTCTGCCCACCAGCTGTGCTCGTGCTGACTGGAGCAGTGTGGGGATGGGATGGGATGGGATGGGATGGGATGGGATGGGACGGGATGGGACGGGATGGGACGGGATGCAGCAGCTCTGGTGGGCTGGGAGCTGCCTGCGGGGTCGGGATTGTTCAGGGAGGCACAAGGGGCACAGCTCTGCTGCTGCCCAGGAGGGGACATGGAATGAACATATTGCTCCTCTCACATATGGCTGAAGGAATTCCTCCTGTCTGGGATGGGGATATCCCTGCAGTGCCTCGTGCTCGGGGGACACATGGCACTGCCACCAGCAGCCACCACTCCCCTGTTCCCCACACAGTCCTTGGGGACCAGTAACCCTGAGCCCCAAAAAGGCTGGCATGGGGAAGGGACAACAGATCAGTTTTGCCAACCCAGGCTCTTCTGTCAGCGTTTTCATTCCAGACTGGATTTTGGGGGAGGTCAGGCAGGGTGGGAGCAGCGGGGTGGGAGCAGCAGGACATGCCAGCGGTGGGGACAGCACAGAGGCTGCTGCTCCGGGCGGGGGTCACGCGGGGCCGTGGTTTGTGGAGCAGTGACCCCGGCACAGGACCCCATCCATCCATCTCCTGCCACGGCCTGCCCTGCCCTGCTAACCCTCAGCGCTGCACGCTGACAGACAGCACCACAATTAAGTCCTCGCTGGACTAATTCACTTGAGCCTGTCTACATTTCAAACAGCCTGAGATAGGCTCTGTTTACAGAGCCTGCCACCGTTTATTATTTTTCGGGGGATGTTGCATGGACTGGGGAGGGGAGATGACATTTGGGGAAGATAAATAGGGCAGAAGACCCTGTAAAGACAAAGAGCTGAGCATGGCCCTGCTCGGCCTTGGGACAGGGCTGCACAGGGGCCCGCAGAGCCTTTCCCAGCTCCCAGCTGAGGACGTGCCCAGCTCGGTGCACATGCCCAGGGCTGCTCCCAGCCCTGCCTGGGCCACCCTGTGCCACTGGAGGCAGGATGTGCTCCAGCTCAGGGGCACTTGGACAGGCTCCATCTCTGCTAATGAGGACTGTGAGACTCTAGGGGTGATCCCTGGCACAGCAGGGCCCGAATCCACAGACACCCCTTTCCTTCCTGCCTCCTGCTGGGCCATGGCACACCTGCCCAAGCTCTCCAAGGCTCCTGGTGTGACCCTGAGCCCCAGGACTGACCCCCAGCTCAGCCCCTCTGCTGCCCAGTGATGCCACGACCACCCTCCCAGAGCCCTGCCGGGGGTCCCGCTGGCCATGGGGGCTGGGCCCTCCCCGGGGGAGCTTTACCATCCTATGTTCTCCCAAATCAAACCTTTGTTTTCCCAAAAGGCCAATCCCCATCTCCCACCTAGGGCACACTTTTCCAGTAGCCATGCCTGGGTTTCTGCTGGGCACTGGCAGCAGGCACAGCCCCACTGGCCACCAGCAGGCCCCAGTGGGTATTTTTCTTGGCAAACAACGACTCCTTCAAAGTTGTTAAGCCACTGAAAATACCTAATAAGGTTTCACTTAATTAAATGGCACGAGGCCTCACAATGCTGGTCGTCATTTTTTCCCTTCACCTTCGCCGGCTGTGACATCCCAGATGGGAATTACCCGGCCCTGCTCTGGACAAGGAGTGCACAGAGGGGTCTGCAGAGCCACTGATAAAACATAATAATATAAAAAAAATCTATACCTACCCCCTTGTCTTTGCTTAAATCAGGTCATGTCTGGAAGACAAAAACCCTGCTGGGGAGCGAGGGCTGGGGCGATACAAAGGCGAGTGTTGTGTGCCAGGCCGGGGGGAGCCGGGGCGGGCGCAGCTCGTGCTGTTTGCACAGCGCCCGCTCCGAAATCCGAGTTCACTGCAGCAGCTCAGAGTCTTCCTCGGGTTTCTCCAGAGCTGGGCTCGGGTCTATTTCTCGCTGCAAGGTTGTTAAAAACACTTGAACCTGAAACAGACTCATTGTGTCCACACGTTTGCTATTTATTATTATAAACAAGGGTGTCGGGGCCATTAAAAATAAATCCAAACGGTAAAAAATGAGGAAGAAATACAAGGAAATGAAATGATTGAAAACACCCATCCCAGCATCCAGGGCTGCCGATTCCCACTCACAGGAACGCCTGTGTGCTGGGGAGAGGGAAAAGAACTTCTGATTTTTCTTTTCAACCACACTGCATCCTTTTCCCAGCTGGGGATGCCAAGCTGTGGGGAATGGAAAGAGGAACAGATCCAACCCCCATCTCCTGGACTCTGACCGGGATCGGTGCCGGCACACGTTCTCTCCCGCCAGGGGATGTGAGTGTGGCACCTCCAGGCACATCACCCGCTGCCACTGGCCACCAAGGACACCCCAGGACATTCCATGTGCCCACAGGGCATCTGCAAACCCAGCAGCTCCTCAGAGCCGGGTGAGAACACCAGCACAAACCCACTGTCCCCTGTGCAGGGCTCTTGGGGCACCTCCGTGCCCCCAGCAAAGCAGCCTGGCAGCACAGCCCGAGGTGCTGGCTGTCCTCCTCCTGGTGGGAGGCAGAGCAGGAGGCACAGAGAGCATCAGCACTGGGATGCAGGATTACAGAGCAGGCAGAAGGAACGGCATTCAAGAACAAACCCCCACAATCTGTGGTTATGACTGAACTGTGGGAGCTGCAGACACAGACAGGGTTCAGCTGGGCACATCCAGGGGCTGAATGGTTGGGAAAAGCCACTTCATCACAGCACTCTCTTTAGAGCATTAAAAAATGAGCAGAGAAGCTGCATCCTGCTCTCGTTCACACCAGGACACATCAAAAACATGGGTGTTATGGTACACAACACCACGAGCTGTGCTTGTGGAATTACAAGTGAGAATCGTTCCTGAAAGCAACATCTCTGAGCTCTGGCATGGGAAGACAGCCCAGTCAGGTGCCAGTCCAGGGCCTTGCTGCTGGCTGAGACTGTCAGGCAAGAAATGGCACAAGCCAAGGCACATGTCAGCACGGCTGCTTCTCCCAGCTGATCCGATAATCTCATTAAAAACATCACTTGGAGATTTTCCCCTTCCATGCCCAGGGCAGTTCCCACCCACCACCGCAGCCGCTTCACCCTCCACTGACACTCTGTGCAGCTGCTCTCCTGCCTCCAGCCCCACAGTAGCCCCACAGCAGCCCCACGCTGCTCCCTGCCAGCACCATCAAACATGGTCATGCAGCTGCCGGGTGTGGATGAAGACACCACCTTATACCAACCCTTCCAACCTAAATGTCAGAATTCATTTTGTTAAATCCAGCCAAAACACCTGAACTGTTTTTGGTAAATCCTCCCTTTTTGCCCATGCCCTTACCACCTGTGGCTTTCAAACTTTTCATACTACAAAACCACCCCATAAGGTGAACTCCCTCTCTGCATCTCACTCCGAGCAGCCCTCCAGTGATCCCAGCAAACAGGAGACCCACAGACCCAGGACGCCTCCTCAGGCTCTGATGCAGCAGCTCTAAAGGAAGGAGGCTGAGGTCACCTGCTGCTCTCTCTGCAGGCACCAGCCCCAGGCTGTGAACTCAGCTCCTGGAATGTGGATCCAAGACACTCTAATCCAAGAACAGCATCTGCCTCTAAATAACCATCCCACACCTCCAGCAGGACCTGGCTGCAAAACACTAATCAGTTTGGGGCTAAACCAACCAGGTCTGGGAGAGCCAAAGCACTAAAACCCGATGGAAATGATGGAAAGCATTAGAAGGATCTTGTTTCACAGCAGTGGGAGACCAGAGGGGGTCATTTCTCGTCGTTCATGTTCAAACACCAAAGCTCATGGGTGGCATTAGGCACATTTCAGAAGAAGAACCGCACATCAAAAACTCACTCTGGTTTTATTTTAATACATGTAATAATTAAAACCATGGTTCTACACAGTGGAGTTAATGAAATCCTCCCCTTCTGGCAGGTCTCCACAAGCCAAAACCAAGATTAAAATGAGTGGACAGTGACCCTTCACAAGAAGGGACACTGAAAGAGTTGTTGTTGCACTTGTGGGGCAAGGGGAGGGGAAGGGACACAGGCCCTGGGACTGTGTTTTGCTGGGAAGCATGACGACATCCAGGGAAGGAAGGGAACACTCTCAGCCTTCTGGCCTAAATTATCTGCTAACACAAATAATCAAATTCCAGGGACCACACTGCTCTGGCGCCACTAAAACCAGGGGGAGGCCCAGCCCCAGTGCTGTGAGAGCAGGTGGCAGCCCGAGCCTGACCCGCACAGGATATTCCAGCGCGAGGTACAACGTGCTGGTGCTCTCCAAGGAAGCAGCACCGCTCACAGGACCGTGGGAAGTTTTTAATGGCTCACTCAAGGCAAGGCCTCTAAAATGTTTATATTCATACGTACACGTTGGACAGCCACTCATTTGGTCTCAGCTGGAAACCAGTCCAAACAGCTGAGAAACATCTGGCTGCTAACCTTGGACAGCATCTAATCTGGTAGCCCAGGGATTTAGGAGGTCTCTTCGGAGGGACAGAAGTTTGGCAGATCCTTCCCGAGGTCTCTGCTCTCTGTGGCTGTTTCTCAAGTCCCACTCACTGCTCAGGGACGACACATACAGCTGATGTATCCCCTGACAGCATCCCAACTGACTGCACAAAGCTGCAGTTACACACCACTCCTACTGCCCAGGAACACTCCTGAGGGAGTGGGACTGTGAGTGCTCCCCATCTCCACAGCACTTGTGGCCAGCTCACCAAACCAGGCAGCCCTGCCCCAGCTCACACGTGCACAGGACCAGTGTCACCAGCCCTCCAGCCTCCCCTCAGCTTGACTTTGCTCTGCCTCCACTTACCACCAACAGATCAGCCCCAAAAATCCTCCACCACCAGGCAAACCAAATCCTCCTCTCTGCAGATTTGCAGACCCCGATCAGGCCAATTAGGAACACGTGGTTTTAAAGCAGCTCTACACAAAGAACAAGAGGGGAAATGGCCTCATCTTTTCTGATGAAGATGGCTTGAAGTTTATATCCTTTTTCCTTCCAAAACTCCTGCTTGGTTGTTTTTTCCTCCCAAAGGACCTTCAGTTTTGGCTATCCTGAAGCATCCTTTTGTGAGAGGAAAGTAAGACATCACAATAGATGTTGAGCAATAGAGAGGGGGAAGAGATTTTTAGACCATTTGACATTTGCTTTCCCCTCCTATTACCCATCAAGGTTCCTCAGGGCTTTCTAGACATGTCAGGGCAAAGCCATCAACAATCTGGCTCAAGAGGCAGAAAATTAGGACAGGACCCACATTTCTGAAAACCCTTTGTTGGCTTTATTTAAAAGGAGATAAGGATGAAAAAAGGTGACAAGATACTTGACAGATAAAATGCTGAGCATGCCGTTTATCTCCTTATCCTCCATGTCATCTTCTGCTCTTTGATTTTTGTGACAACGACTATGGGAGACATCAGGGAGACTGTAAAGGCACAAGCACCGGGGCCATAGCACCAAGAAGAGAGGACGAGGAAGAAGATACTCAACAGGGGCTAGAAAAGCCTCTTTCCTAGCAGAGGCTGAGCATGCTGGCTCTGGTCCAACAAAGCACTTTAGCATTTGCCTAACTTAAACCTGCCTTTACTGGGGCTCTTCACAGGCTTAAAAGTTGAGCACATTCTCCAGCAGTGTGCTACAGCACAATCAGAGCAAAGGAGGAGCTGTTAAGGGACCCAAATCTCAGTCAGCAGCCAGGTCAGTGTGCAGTGGGGGAGCACACCAGCCAAAGATTAATGCAACATGGCAATTCCACTGACTTAGGAAAACTCTAAGCCATCAGAAAAAGCTTATTAAACATAAAACAATAAGTAAAAAACCTTAGACAGCAAGAATATCACTATCAAATTCTCTTCAGCTTCTTTCACCTCAAGGTAGGTAGAGCTTGACACAGACATGTATTTACAGGTAAGTGCAGAACTGGAACTCCTTTGTTGCAGGGTAAGTTGGTGCCAGCTTGAAAAAACCCACATTGAATCCACTGTGCTGTTTCTTGGAGTAGGAAACACTGTCCTGTGGGTAAAGCTCCAACCTCAGGTGCTGAAGGGCCAGTTCCCACCAGCAGCCACGGAAGCCACAAACAGCTCTGACAGTCCGGCAAGACACGGCAAGTATTTGGCAAAGGAGCACGAGCACATCCCACTGCACATCCCTGGGGAGTTTGAGTCCCTCATTAAAACTGGCCCAACTTAACACTGTTCCACTGCCTGGCAGTGCCACAGGAGCTCTGAGATAAAACCCCAGGTCAGTGTGTGCCCGAGGCCGACGGGCACGGCCGCGCTCACCGGACGCTCTGCCCCCACCAGGACGAGCCACGGGCAGCACTGAAGTCCTGGAGAGCAGCTGTGACACTTCCTGGCTCAAAAATTACGACTCTAGTGATAGTGAAAGAAACTTAAATCTTAAATATGAAGCACTGCACGGAGTTGTGGAAGAGTGGAAAGCAAGCACGTCCCCCACATAACACACAGAGCTTAATTACAACACAGCAAGAATCAACCATTAGTCTTTATTAACAATTAAAATCTCACTGCAGTGCTGGTATTCCCCAGCAAGTTAATGCCTGTACAGAGAGACAGTCACGATAAACAGGCTTTTAAAACTGAAATTGATTCCGGATAAATACGAAAAGTGTTCCCACAAGAGGATGTAACATTTAATCGCAGCAGGCTGAGCCAGCCCGGCCCTGGGAAGCTTTCTGGCTCCCTCTGCCGTTCCCAGGGCCGAGCTAAGGCACAGGCTCGCTGCCCATGCCCGGGCAGGTGAGGCTTTGCTGGGGCATAGCAGCACCCTCGGCTCGGTGATGGCTCACAGACCCTCGGGCAGCAGCGCAGGGCGAGCTCCTGCTCAGGCCGGCACCTCCGGCAGCTCCAGCTCCAGGAACAGCACTCCCCTTATGGCCAACCCGCTTATTTTACTTATTATCCCTAGAGAGACACTGGGTCAGGACACAAGCTGCAGGTCGGCAGGGATCAACAAAACCCTTTGCACTGCTGAGTTGGGATAAACACAGGTACAACACGGTTTGGTTCCCCACTCACTCCTGAGGAACCCACAAGCACCAGGCTGTGGTGACCAGTCCCTTCCCCTGCACAGCTCACACAGACAGAGCCACTACACGCAGGCCCATTGGCAGCTGATTCCCTGGGTGTTGTTTTTCCACACAGCTCCTGCCTGGCTGAGTGGAACAGCAGCACAGCACTGACGTGTCCAAAGAGGGCAAATCCCAGGGCAGGACACTCACAGTGAACCATTTTCTTTACCAGCAGCACCCACCTTTGTATGGCAGGTGCTGCTCACAGTGACTCCTGCCAGCACAGCCCCCGCTCAGGATGGAACACTCCAACCTGTACACCTTGCAAAGCAAACCAGACACTTTCAAGGTTTTAAAATCATTACTTACAAGTAGGGAGGCCCCAAACATGCACCAACTACAACCTCCCCAACAGGGCAAGGACACTGGGATCAAGCAGCCCACTGTCAGAATGCACTGGGATTGCCCTGGTGCCCATTTACCACCTTTGACATGAAGCTATTTGAAATAAACACACACACATGACACTGACACAGTATTAGTCACATTGTCCTCACAGACGCCCTCCAGCCCCAGGAGGGAGCATTTTTCACTGCAGCGTTTCACAAAGTTTCACAAAGGTCATTCCCTTCCTCATTCCCAGCCCAGGCAGAACGTTGGTTCACCCCAGCACTGCAGGGAGTGCATGAGAACCTTCCAGCAATCCTCTGGAGACACTTTACACTTGGCAAAGATGAAAATTCCATAGCTCTGATTTTACCCAGATTTGAAGAGAAGCTCAGCTTGTTCCACTTCCCTATTTGAGTGGAAACACTTTACACTTCAGGTTGTGAAATACTCCTTGACCTTGGCAGAGAGTGTAACACGCACCTGTAAAGGATTCTGTTTCCTGGGGACAAGAGCACAGCAAGGCCACAGCACTGACAGCACACAGACCCGGGAACCCCTTTGGGCAGTTCCTGGGCATCACCTCACCTACCAACTGCCAAGGCTGGGGCAGCCTGAGCTTTAAACTACAACTACAGACACTCCTTGGCACAGCAGCAGCAGCTGGATAGAGACAATTGCCTTTCGCCACCAGTACATTCTGTCAGCTAAACGTGATCTGTAGGAAGATACTTCCAACAAATCAAGAATTCCATAAGGGATCAAAATTCTAAACATAAATACAATTAAAGCCTTCTAATATTAATGCACACTTTTTATTATATTAAAATCAGGCAATGGTCTGATACAATAAAAAGGCTGCTTATGGAATACTGTTATGTTAAACTTTCAGTACAGAGGATGTTAAATCCTTACAACTAATATTTTCCTCAAAAGTTAATGGAAACATCAATTGTTGTTCATTGACTTGACAGCTGCTGCTTTAAAATGTGTTTATTTTTACTCTTTTCTTTTTTTCTTTTTATTCTTTTTTTTACACAAACACTGAATTTTTCAGAAAACTCAGGACAGGCTAGCTGGTTTCTGTAAGCTTGCATCCACATTGCAGCAGGTGGTGGTCTGAGACAGTAACCCAGAAAAGGCAGTGATTTGCCAGGATGCAAAGCCAGTGAAGGTCCTCAATCTGCTGTACCACACTTGCCCCAGATCTCCACTGAGGAGATCTCCAAGACTTACAGAACCCTGATAAAATCTACCACACGGATTTGATTTGTCTGTAGTTGTTACATCTTTAGAAGGGCCAAACACAAGTGCAACTATTTGTTAATTAACATTCTTGAGTCAATCCAAAGCACCAAAACACAACGATTTGAGTGTAACTGGAGCGTGTTCAGAATCTCTGTGTGCAGAGCCTGCCCCACTCAGGTTTGGCAGCAGCAGCTTTGGGCAATCCTGGTAAATGACTGCTCTTTTCCCCACGTCAAAGCCTATCTAACAACACCAGCTTGGCGGGGTGGCAGCAGTGCTGGAGGGAAGGGGAAACCCAAGTTTGCCAGCAGAACGGATACTCTTGTTTTCCAGGCTGGTGAAGACTAAATTTTTTGCAAAACCAAAACGATAAGCAAGAGGGAACAGGTCAAGTTATTGCCCCAACACTTACCCCTGGGCCAGGGGTGAGAAGAGTCACCAAAAGGGGCAAAAAGAAAGCAGCACCCCCACTAAAAGGAGGGGAAGAAGGAAGAGATTAAAAGAACCCTGAATCCCTCACCCAAAGCCCACATCACTGGTGAGGGAGGCCAGGAAGAGAAATACAATCTATGCCTTGGCCAAAGGAAAGAAGGAAAGCTGACCCCAGATTATCAGGGCAATTAAAAAAAAATAATTAAAACCCCATAACGCCCACAGTCACATTCAGCCTTTACTAGAGCGAGCACAAAGGGAGGGATGACTGAGGGGAGCACACATCCCCAGTAGTAGTCCAGACAGCCCAGTGCAGCACTGGAAGCAGAAACCTTTGTGTCTACTCTAATAAATAGCCCTGAGCTTCGACTCTATTGCAAAAGAGAGAGAAAGAAAAAAATAACCCAGGCCAGACACACAGCAAGGTGATTGTGGGATGGATCCTTTCACAGTTAAGTTGGATGTGCCACACTGGTCTTGACAGTAATAAATTCAAACAGACTTTTCCTGATACCAGAAGTTCAGCTATGTGGACAGTGGTTACACGACAGGATTATTTGTTATAGCACAACTTATATTTCAAATGAAAAAAAAAATTAGTATCATTTACAGTATCTCAAGAAAAACCTCCTTTGAATGGGAACTTCCTTTCCAGTATTTTGAGGTCTACAAGATGCATCTAGAAAATTTACTACTGTGGAAAATGAAGACAGCTTAAATTGAATAAGGGGGGCATGTTGGTTTGTTTTGTTTTGTTTTGTTTTTTTAATTAATTGCTGTAACATTGTCCTTCAGGTGGCTGAGGAAGTTTCATATTTTCTTTAGACATCATTAGACGCCGAAGCTCTTGCAGAACAACTTTGATACTATAAGAATTCTGCCATTTTGCTAGGACTGATATGGCTCTGGGGTCCACCTAAAACAGACAAAAAGACCATTCCTGTCAGAATTGGCATGTTGGTCACACAACTCCCCCACACCCCTCACTGAATATCCTACAGGAAATCTGAGTCAGAGAAAGCAAAGAAAGCAAGAGAAAGTGTTTTCCCTAAAAGTCAGGATAACAAACCTCCACTTGTCACTTCCCTGTTCCCCCCTTTCCTTCTCCTCCAACAATGAGTAGTTAAGCAAGTTACAAGTAAAACAAGCATTAGAAGCAGCACATAAAAACAACAATAAAATGAAGAAAAGCAAAAAACTTACCACTCCATTAGAACTATTTACTCCATTCATATTAATTTTTGTTACAAATCTTACAAATGGAGGTGCTTCTGGATACTTAGGCCCGCATTCTATTTTAAGGCTGTATATTCTGTTTTCATAAATTGTCTGAGAGGAAAAGAAAGGGGAAAATAATTACAACAGGCATTTCAGAAAGCATGTGGTTAAGGCAGGGGCTACTTTAGAACACAGAAGTACTAAATGTAAGGGCAGCCAGCTGGACACTCTGCTGGCTACCTCTGGTTTGGGTTCACTTTGTAATGCTTGGAGTATCAAATGCTTCCTCTTCAGGGCAATAAATTCTACTGGTCTTTTAAGCATCAAACTTTCACATGAGGACATGAAGCTGGCATTGCTTCCCACTCACCAACTTGAATTTTTTTAACCACCATATAGCTCAGATATAACTTTTCAAGTAATCTTTATAAAGCTGCTTTGTTTTATCAGTTTACAGGTCCCACACGCTACCCTGAAACCAAGGCCACAGCTGCAGCTTCTGATCTACAGTTACCCCATCCTAGAACTGCACTTGAAAAATATTCTTTGGCCATAAACCTGCTGGTTCTGAGCAAGGGGAAGGCTCCAAGATTCAACACGTTTGAAAGGACATCCTGATCCCAAACAGCCCCATCACGTTGGCCCCACTCCCAGCTAACAGAATCCTGGATCCTGGGTGTGTATCAATAACTCCATGGGTACAGAGACAAATGTAACATGGCTACACTGATTCTTCAGTATTTCAAATTAATTAAAACAAACACCACCAGTTAATGTGCCTCTGCATTCTGAGAGCTTTGGCCCAGAGCTGCAGCTGAGCTGGGCAGCTAGCAGACACACAACAGGAACAGGAGCAGCACAGGGAAGTTTGGGCAGACAAACTCTCCAGATTTGGAGCTTCTGACCCAACTTCAACATGGCAATGAAGACTCAGCTCCCAGGGCAGTGAGGATGAGCAACAATCCAGGTGAACCTGTGAGCCCAGAGGCAGCTCCTGCATGACATGAACCACAACCTTCCAGCCCTGCTGGCAGGGCAGCACGAGCCTCTTTGCACATCTCAGTCCCCATTTCATTTTCTAAAATAGATTTCCAGGTTGTTTAGATTCTCCATAAGGCCTAAGCACACAGTGAGCTTTCCTCACAGCCTCCTGCAGGCTTACTAGCACTCTCCTGATGGACTAAAATCAAATGCTGCTCCAGAAGACAATCTGGGCACATCATAAACAAAGTGATGTGACTGGGGAGAGGTTAACAAAGGCAGACAAGAAGTAAACAATACTCCTGGATGAGGCAGAAAATCCTGCATGTGTAATGCCATTCTAATGTCCATGACTGTACAGCCTCAGTGAGTGTCAGAAAAGGCATTGACAGAATGGGAACACCCAGGGCAGGAGCACGACTGAAGGTCTGTAAAACTGTCACAGAATGACCCCTGGAATTATTGGGAAGTGACACTGAGGCCAGATGCAGAAGACATCATCTGCCACTGCAGGAAGGAGAATCAGCTCCTGGCACTCCATGGAGAGGAATTAACAGAGGAAACAGAACAGTGAAACAACAGACAGGTTCTGGTTTTAGAACAGATGCACAGGCACAACACACAGTTAAGTCCTCCATTCCCTGCTGGAGTGCAGACCCCCAGCTTAGCAGGGCTGGGGGGAGAAGAGAGCACAACACTACCACAAAGACCAGCTGCACTGTAAGTTGCTGCTTTGGGACAGGACATTCAGAGAAGGAACCAAATTAATCAAAAATTGAGTTTCTTGAGTTAGTTAAAACTCTATTTGAGCAAGGTAGAACTGCTGCAATAAAACCCAACCCATAAACTCAAGGAGGAGCAACAGGAAGACCAGCAGTGCTGTGCAGAACATCCCCTTGTACCTGCCCGAGCTCCACATGGAACCTCCCTAGCCAAAGGATTTTAAACCGTGCAGTAGGCAAGAGTGCAGGACACTGCAATCCTGGGAACTCAAAAGTTATGTGTTCATGGATCTGCAAATACAAAGCAGATGTAACATAACCAACAGAGAAAGGCACTGAAATATTTCAAACTACAAGCAAAAAAGCAATATAGTACATGAGAACCATTATTATACAGAACCTGGAGCTTCAACATAAATCACTCCCTAAAGAGTTTTTCACTCATTTGTCTTTTGTGTGCTTTGTACTTCAGTGGTTACTCATAGAAGAAAAACACCTGTACTATTCTAGTATTTAACTGGATACTTACTCTTGGAGGCCCAATAATCATTCCTGTCCATCTTGTAAGTGTCATATCTTCATCATCTTCAAGGCCCCAGCTGACCGTCCCATCCCCGACTCCTTTCTGACCTTCTTCAAGTTCTTCCAAAAGACGAAAATTACGAGGAACTTTTACTCCTGAAACAACCAGAAAAACATTTTTAGTTGAGAAATGTAGCAAAGAAACAAAGCCAGAGTAAACTCCCTGATACTTGTGGTCATTTCCCAGAAAACGTTCTGAGCAAAACTGTAATAATTTTGTCATTCAAAAAGTTGTGACATTTCAGCATTATGAAAAAGCTGCCCCCATATTTAGCTTGGATTTTACAAGCAAAATCCAGGTATCTCCAAATAAGCATGGCAGAAGGCTCACAGGCCACCTGTCAGGGCAGGCAGCACAATGAAAGCAGGTTTCTGTTCCCTCAAAGATACACCCAGTATTATGGAGCTCTAATTAGCACTTGCCTGTATGATTTATAGCAAGAAAATTGAGAAGATTCTCCAAAATGACACTGTGAGAGGTTTTACATCACTTGACTCACTCAGGGCTTGTAAAATCCCTTTCAAAGCAAATGAAACTCTTTCATAACATCAGTAGGTTAATCTGAAGTTAATTGAAGTGGGCTTTGTCAGCAGCAACAGCATCCTTTGTACTTATGACCTCCAACTCCAAGGAATTTCAGCACTTGGGAACTGCTGGCACATTTATCCTCAAACCAGGGCCAGGGGAGAAGGGCAGGGAGAACGGCAAGGGGAGAAGGGCAGAAGAGAAGGGCAGGAGAGAAGGGCCAGGGGAGAAGGGCAGGGAGAAGGGCAGGCTGAAGGTCCTTCTGGAGGGGAACTCCACCTTCAGTCTGACACAGCAGCTCTTCCCCAGCACAGGGGATGCCAGACACGAAACTCTGTGGCTGTTACCCCCTGCCAGAGCCCCCAGGACACCCGCCTGGAATGTGTCACAGGGCCAAACAAACGGTGCTTAACAAACACCACCTCAGTGCCTCGGTCCCTGATTACAACCCTTCATGTTCAGAGGTGGTGCAAAGACAGTTTACTGACATTTAGTGAGACCAAACCAAATCACCCAGGAGGAACCAGCTTTGTGGCAGACACAGGGCACACACCAAAGGAGGCAAAAAGTACTGCCTGGCCACCCTTCCTCTGAGCATCACACCCTGTTCACGGAGTGAGGCAGGAATCCCACTTGGAGAAAACTGAGCATGTAATTAAAAATGACATCATCAGGTATATTTTCCAGGAGGCCACAACCAAGGCTGAAAGGCAGCCTCAGTTCTCACATTTGCTACCCAGGGCTGGGCTTGGCTTTACAACCTCACAGGAAGGGAAGGCAACTTTATTGCTGAGCTCTCCCCAGACACAGCTGCTCTGATTCAGCATGAATTCAGCATGATTCAGAGTCATAAAGGAGTCACACAGGATCTTACAGTTCTCTGGCAGGCCTGAGGTCTCCAGAGAGCTGGCGAGTCATGCTGTGCACTGGCTCCAATCACAGGGACAACAGTCACAGAAATGAGTGGTAATTCCACAGCAGCTCCTCACTTGTGAGCACTGCAGGAGTACCGTGGCAAGGGGAGTGCTCAAAGGAGGGACATACATTGGAGATTTTGTGCACTTCCCAGGAAATAAGTGATCATGGGAGGTAATTGGTCATTCTACAACCACTGACCATGTCCAACAGCATCACTGCCTGCTACAAGTATTTTATGCCTCTGCTCAAGCTCAGAGGTGTGACATGGAGGACAATCATCTCAGCCACACAGAGGGTGGTAACTCAGCTCCCTCCCTGACATTCTCAGGAGATCATTCAGCAGAAAGGAAATCACACATCCACATAGAGAAGACAATGCCTGTATGATCATAAATGCTTTAAATGACTACTAAATGACCTGCCCTTAAACAAGGCAGAACATGAGACCAGACTGACCCTGCCTGTCACCCTGGAAAAATGCACAAGGCCATTAAGCCAAGCCCAGTTCCCTTCACTTCCAAAGGCCTGGGGCACTCATGGTCCACCACCACACCTGCCAGGACTGAACCTCAGGACCCACAGGGGCCCCACCACCTGTGGTCGTGCACAAACACATCCCCACCCTGTTTGCTGCCCACCAGGATCCCCAGAAAGTGATCTGGTCTGTTCCTGGCACACACAGTACTTGCCCAATAACCTCCATGGCTAAACCACAGCACATGCCGGGCCAGGAGTGTCCTGTGCCTGCTGAACAGCCCTGAGCTGACTGGTCCCTCCTCACGGCCCTCAATAAATACCTTGCATAACCCTTTCAGTGCAGCAATGGAGACTTCCACGGTAGTAACCAAACCAACCTGTTCTTCTAAGAGCCCTTCATTTAACACAAGAAAACCTAAATAAAGTGAGAGGCAATTAAAAAGTAATCAGCTTGTCTGAAGTACTTTCAGTTAAGCATTTGTCTTTACTATGGTTCAAGATGACTCAAATAGCAGCTTTCTTTGAAACAGAAATACAGTAGTATCTCAGTAACTGCTTCCCTCACAGAAATACTCCCAGAAATGGAGCTAAAACGTATTTCAGAGCAAAAGGAGGGATTTATTATTAATCACAAACCTGTGAAAGCTGAATCAGAACTGCACTGACCAGATGAGACCTCCAAGGACAGACCTGTGCAGCGCTTCTCAAAGTTCACCTTGGTCAAGTCTCAACCCCACATATGAGTTCACCAGTTACACAAAATTAATGAAATTACAGCAACCAAAGAGCAGAACTCAAGTACAGCCTGAGCTTTCCAGAAAGGCAGGATGTGCCTTACACACTTCACAGAGCTCAGAGCTGCAGTCAAGAAGCTGCTGGGTTTGGGTGACATTGTGACATCCTCTTCAGCCTCCAAGAGCATCAGGACCTTCTGTTTGCCTCGTCAGAAACTCCCTGGCTCCTCACAACCCATCTGCCTGCTAAGCAGGGAGTTACCAGACAGAGCCAGCACTGAAATGGGGACAAAAGGAGTCTGGCTGTGGCTGGGCAGGATCTCACTGAGGGAAGAACAGAATTGTTCCTGGAAGGCAGTTAAATGTCAGTTTGGACTTTTTTGAAGAGCTTAAAGCATCTCAGATTTACCTTTCAGCACAGCACTACTAAAGACACAGAGATACTCTGACAACAGTGCTAGGGGTGATCCCACCAGTCTGAGATCTCTCAAATCCACATTCCCATCAAGTTCACAGTGTTTGTACCAAGTCAAAACCAACATTCTGACAGACTCTACTTTTCATCTTTCCATTTTCCTCAGTCACACAGCAGAAGCAACTCCAAACTCAAAACCCCAAGAAGCTGAGAGCAGCACAGTGAAACCAGGAGGGCAAGGTGCCTTTGGGGCAGATCCTCTTCTCAAGTATTTTGGTCAGTAGGACCAAACAGACACCTCTCAAAACTTCAGGAACATGTTCCTCTCTCCTTTCCACAGTGCAATTCAATCACAAGCATTTCTCTTCAGCACTGATGCACAGGCACAGGGCACAACACACTCCACTGGAATGGGGCTCCAAAGGGAGGAACCAGCTTTTGCTGAGGGGTTCTCAACATCTCCCCCAGTAACACACAACTTACCAAACTGGCCTTTACTGACAACTCCAACTCTGCTTTCTGTACTAGTTCCTGACTTACAGGAACTCAGGGGAGCTGAAATCCAACAGCTTTCAGCACCTCTGCTGCTCAGGACATTAAAGCACCTTCTGGTGGTTGTTCCTGTGTATTTGATATTCAGCTTTAATCACATCCTTTCCAATATGTCTCATCTCTCTGCAGACACTGCAACTACTGCCAGTTGGATAAGCTGATCCTTGCAGCAATGGGACTGTAAAAACACATAAACCATTCCCTGTCACTATGGAATACAAAGTTTCTGAAGGGATGGAATATTTAAAACTTAATCAAGGGCTTTCAGCAATTGTCACAAAAGCTTTTGGGAGTCAGGCACTTTGTATTTCTTTCCTCATCTCTGCAGTCCCAATTTCCACTCTGAGGGGTACTGAGCCATTTTGCAGGCCCAACGTAACTTCCTGTGCACTTGAAACACTCTGAGTGTTTTGCTCTGTGTCACAAAGCACTGGTTCCACCTGTCAGCATCTCAGGCAGGTTACCTGCACATGCTGCCTGGGCTGGGGCAGGCTGGCAGCACCTCCAAGGCCCAGCACAGCCTTCCAGCAGCAGCAGAGGCACAACCCCAGGATTTCTGTGCTTCTATCCCAGCTGAAAAGCAAAACACTCCCAGTGCAGCTACAAGTGCCTCTAGAAAATAACTCACCCTGAACTGGAGTCCTGGGCCAAATCCTTACACTAAATCTCACCAGATTTTGACCCTTTAGAAACCCCCAATCTGCAGGACAGCAACATGGAGCAAGCCACGGAGTGTGGGGTTGGGGCTTTGCTCTTGTTAATTATTTCTACCTGTTTATTACACACAAATAACTAACCTGTCTACCTGCCAGGACCAGCCCTATGACTTTTTTAAGTGACAGGGACATTTACAACCACTTCTTCCTCTGGGTCAGCAGCTGCTTTAGAAGACAGAGTGAGTATTTTCCACCTTCAGTGTCTGTTTGAGCTCCTTTGCTGAACCACCACAAACTCGAGACATCACACACATTCCAGTGTTTTACAAACAAACAGGAATACCTTAAGATTCCATGAAACAAGTCCCAGCAAACTCTGTTTTCCAGCTGAGTGAAGGCAGTTCTGAGGTACTTGCCCTGCATCTCCCAGTGATGGCTGAGCCATGGAGAGCAGGGAGGTGTCACCTCCAGCCCCTCTGCCCTCAGTGCAGTGCTGGGAAGGACCCACAGAGCCTGCATTGCAGTGGCACTGCCAGCACCTGGCACTGGGATGTCCTTGCTGCCAGGAGAGGGAAATCTCCACCCTTCCCTCCCCAGCACCACAGAGCAGGGAGCACTGCTGGGAGGGCACCTGGGAGGTGCAGCCAGAGCTCTCAGGCACCCGCAGCCCCCACAGCCCCCACAGCAGCTGCTGCTTCGTGTCCCAGGGCCCTCCCAGACTGAATTTTGGGGTTTCCTGCCAAGTCCAGTGTTCCTGCAGCACATGTTACAGTCACACTCCCCAGGATGAGCTGCAGAGTTGTGCCCACACTGCAGGCACAGACACTGAGGGCTCTGCTCCCAGATGCCAGCACTGGGCACGGCTGTCAGAGGTGCCAGCACTGGGCACAGCTCTCAGAGCCCTGGAATAATGGGAACAATCCCAGAAACACAACATGCCCAGCACATGATGGGCAACAAGAGCCTGTCCCAGGCTGTGCTGGGCCTGTGGCCTCTCCATGAACACCCAACAATTCACTCTGGAGCTGCCCTGGCTTAAAACCAAAAATATCTGCCTTGTTCTTCCAGCCAAACAGAAAAGGCAAAGTCAGCAGCTTGGAAGGATCCCTGGGAACTCAGAGCAGCCAGGAGAGCGTGACACAACAGGGCAAGGAGGGCCCACCTCAGGCTTTGTGTCTTTAATCAGCTCCTCACGGCCCCACAGCCCAAACACAGACCTGCAACACACAGTTCTCAGGACAGCACCCACTGCACTTTGAACGTGGGTTTAATCACTTGATCACTGTGAATTATGTGCCTTGCAATGGTCAGCCCTAAAATATGAACGTGGTCATTGATAAAGGGCTATCTGTAAAACAGGAATTCCAAAACATTTCAGTTCCATCTCCCACAGTCACCTCCTGGTGGGCTTGTAGTTCAAATTCAGAGGGACTGAGGTGAAAACAAGCACCACAGAGGCCCCCGTGAAACCCCACTTGGCCTGAGCAACACAGGAAAACAAAACTGGATGGGCAGAAGTGACTCGAATCGATTCAATCTGTTGAAGTTCCCTGAGGATGTCAGCACAAAAAAACCCCACTCCAAATCCGGTTGCAGCACTGTTGTTTCATGTGCAGTGAGGGTGCAAGGAGAGGGTTCACATCCTCAGAGCAGGCGTGGAGCAATTTTAAAGGGTATAAAACAACTTGGAGCACCCGCGGCCTGACACGGGCTGGAGCAGGGCCACACCAGGGGGGAAAAAGGCTTTTAGAACAGCTCACTTGCCCCGTAACTCCATGCAAGGCTCGGGGGGCACCCAGAGGAGGAGTGGGGGAAGCTCTGGACACATCGAACCGGGGGGACAGCGGCAGGAGAAGCTGCGGGAACCCACCAGGCCCGGCCCGGGGGATGCGGGCACCGACCCGGCCCGGCCCACCCGCAGCCCCCGGGGCAGGACACGCGACCCGCAGGGTCCCGCCAGCCCCTCTCACTAGCCGGGGCCGCTCTCCGCGCTCNCGTGGTCGCCGCCATCTTGCGCCGCCGCCACCGGCCCCGCCCCCGCGTGACGTCACCGTAACGCGGGAACTGCGGCGGCAGCAGGCGGGGCGCGGGCGGGCGCGTTAAGGGGAGCGTTAAGGCAGTTTTGTGGTGCACGCGCGGCGGTAGGGAGATACGTTGCTCGGGCGGGCGCTCGGGAGTTACTTCGCCCGTCCCGGTCGCGCCCCGGGACACCGACCCGGGGATCCCGAACCACCGCAGTGTCAGGCGCTGAACACCCATAGAACTCCAGCACAGCTTCCCCCAGTCTGCTTCTCTTCGTACCTACTATGAAAAAAAAATAGGAGGGAAATGAATTCTGCTTTGCTTTGCAACACGAATTCCAAAACCCGCGCCCCGGAGACACTGTATGAACATTTTCAGGAATAATTACGCATCCAAACGTTTTGGAGACCAGCTGCAGTTTCAGTCGTTCTCTGCAGTGAGCTGGGGCTGCTCCCACCACTGCTCTGAGCAGCTGCTGGGGCTGTGCCCACCCAGCAGCATCTCCCTGAGTCCACCCAACAGCATCCCACTGTGCCCACCTAACAGTATCTTCTCCCTGTGCCTCCTCAACAGCATCTCCCTGTGCCCAACCAACAGAATCCCACTGTGTCCATCCAACAGCATCTTCTCCCTGTGCCCACCCAACAGCATCTCACTGTGCCCATGGCTGAGCATGGCACTGGCTGGAGGCAGCTGGAGGGCACAAGGGCATGGGGACCAGTGGTGCTGAGCACACCTGGAGAATCAGAATTGCCACCGAGCAGCCAGAGCCCCTTCCTGCTCCAAGAGGTTTTTTTTCCCTTTTTTGATATACTACAGAACAAAATCCCACCAGAAAAACCCTTCTGTCCCTGCACCCGCTCCTGGGGGCAGCTGCAGCCTGGGCAGAGAGCGGGAGCCCGAGCACAGCTTTCTGGGGAGGTGAGACTGAAATCAAAGAGCGTTTAAAAGCATTTGAACTGAAATGCAGCCCATCTCTAGGGAGTTTAAAGGCGGGTGTTATTCTGATTCAGCTCTAATCTGTTCCTAATCAACTTAAGACAAATTTATCTTAAGCCAGATTTGCAGCTGTTAAGAAGGATCCACACAGCCCTTTGCTCCAGAATTGCTGTATTGACTTTGTGGAAGGATCCACATCTGCACTGGGTGGAAGAGGGGCCCTGGGAACCCTGTGGGGAGTGGGGACTCCCAGAGCCAGCGCTGCCTCCAGACCTGGCACAGCATCCCATGGAAAACTGCATCCCCAGATTAACTGCTGCCCCAGTTTCTCATAATTAAGCAAGATTAGCAGATAAACAGTCCCAGCAGCCACCAGTATGAGTAGCTATTTGTTTCTGATAAGGCTCAAGAGGCCAAGAGAGGTTTGGGCAGCAGCAACTGCCTTTAACAGCACTTGGGAAGAACAGATTCTAGTAATTTGTGTGTCCCAAATCCATTTGTTAAATCCACTGCATCACTGCTGCTCACTTGGCATTTAAATCTGCAGGGAAATGAGCTCTACTGGACCCAGTGCTTCAGGCTCTTTTATACACACAGGTCTGTCACAGGCTTTGGCACTGGTTTAGTGAGTCAAACTGGGGTCAAGGGTGAGGGAAAGGGGAAGAAAGGGGTGAGGGCAGGAGGGACAGACAACTAAGGACCACAGATCTGTTAGAACAGGTTTTATGGGAGTCTCAAGATAGAAAGTGTGAATTTAAACTTTTGTCAAGATGGCACAAATACCATTCCCTGCAGTGCTTTGTACTCACAGCAAGACAGGTGGTTTCTAAGCACTCAGTTGCAGCTACTCCTTCGCATCCCGGCAGAATTACTTAATTACTTGCACTTCTTGAAAGGTGTAGAAGTGTGGTATGATACAGTGTCAGGCTCCTACAACCTGACAAATGTTCACTCCAACCTTAACAAGACGTAACAGGCTGACAAGTGTCTCAGCTGGCTGAAACTGCATGAGGTGTTTTGCAACCAGTGATTGAATTCCTGCACTTAGTGCTGACAGTGCAGCAATGAAGAACAGCAAGAAGACTTAAACATGATTAGTATTATCCAACTGCTTTGTTATAAATATATTATATACATTCAAACATCACATTAAAATATTATTCCATTACACCAGAAGAGATTAAGGCTTTATATTATTTACAGAAACAAGCAAGCACCTTAAAAAAAAAAAAGAACAAAACACCAGTCATTGACATTTCCCTTCTAACGTTACAAGTTTGATACCTTGAGCTCTTGAATACAGCTATTTGCAGTGTGCCCAATGCTAGAACTAGTTTAAACATTTATTGTCAGGGTAGGAAACACTTAGCAGACTCATCAGTGAGCACTCCACACGAGCAGGTGGTGTATGGGGTGCCCTCCCTCCTCAGAGGCTCCTTAACTTGAAGGCTTATGCAGAAATGGTTTGCTCAATTCCACGTGGAGAGTAGAACAACTTTATTTTAAGGGAAGCTGAAGACACTTGAGGATTTGTGGCCCACTGGAGGAGCAGGATTCCCAAAGTCTGTTCCACAAGACATCAATTGGATTTAACATGATAGTGAGGACAGAGCTGCGCGTTGATCAATCACCAAGTGCATCGAACAGTCATGATTTTCCGGATTCCCCCGGCTCTGACACCGCTCCATGCAGAGCTCTGGACTCGAACACAGAGTGACAAACCCTTGTCACCACTCCCCTAGAGGACTTAGGCAACAAGCTGTTTTGGAAGTGTTAAATAATGTTGATACAACACACGTTTCCTACGCCAGCACGTACCACAGAGTGCCTGTCCTGCCCCGGGCTGCCCGACAGCGCACGGACACCGCGATGAAGCACGTTCTAATGTGTAAGCAGACATGGCTAAACAAAAAGGTGCTCAGTGAGAGTAATCATCTTCATTTCAAGTATTGTTTTAAGAATTAGTTCTTTTCATTGCAGTCTGTGTTAGCACTTTTTAGTTTGTGCTTTAGAGTCTGTTATTTCTTTGCAGGTCTTGAATTTGGCTGATGGCTTTATTTCTTTTTTCTTTTAAAAACAACATTGGCAACAAGTTAAGGATTGCAGAAGGCTGGCAAAAGTTATTTGATTTTCTGAGCCCATTTCATGTCATCTGCTCTTGGCTTCTCCCCTGTAAGTCCTTGAATGATGTTCTCCAAACACCTCCAGAATCTTATCTTTTCTAGTGGATAGTTCAGCCAACCTGAGGGATTGCAAAGAGAAAAAGGAATTAGTTTGTCATAGCACCCAAAGTTCAAGGGTTTTTTTATGAGCAAAAAAAGCAACTGGTCCAAGACTGCTAATAATGGTCATGTTTAAACTTCCAGGACACAGTAGGACTGAAAAATAGCTCTTTGGGTGGCAGGATTTTTGCCATCATCTGTCCAGTCAGGCTTCTTAATTGTACCACATTTCTACACGAAGTTCTGCTAATGAGAACTAGATTTGTTTCTTGGCAGAGGTTTCAAATCCCACATGAACTGTTTGTCAAAGTCAATGACAGAGTGAAGAACCAGAGTGGTTTATTTCCAGCTGTCTGATTAACTTGATAACTGATTTAAGATTGTGCAACACTGGTCCCTGGGCATTCCCTCCTGCCCCTTGGGCATAAAATTCAGCACAGATATAAAAGGAAGCCAAAGGTAGCAAAGCCTGTCCACTCCTCTGCCTCAAGTCAGAATGAGTGGGTGCTGAAAATCCAGAAGCCTGGCTTTAGAAACGAGCATTCCAGACCAGCTGCACATGAAATGCACTCTTGGAGGAACAGCAGCTTTAAGACTTCAGTGAACAATTGCAGGCATGAGCTTACCAAGACTCCACCCCACCAGACCTCAGCACCACTGACTATTCCCTCAGGCTGCAAGTTACCTTTAGCTGACCCCAAACCTGCCCCCCACATTTTTTATGCCCAAATGCAACTGCAGCTTTACTGAGAGCCCGTGCAGTGAGAGCACAGTGAACTTGGTGCCGCTTTCCAGTTTGACAGGCTGCCCCTCAGTGCCACCTGCCATGCAAGGCTGCAGCACGACCCCCACAGTACCAGTGGTGATGCAGAAGTAGGTCTCGTGGGGAGACACATGGTGGATCCTGTGGTGCTTCCGGGGCAGGATGATGTGCCAGTCCTGCAGGAACACAACCCAGCGCGGGAGCCCGAAGTACGTGTGGGACCACTTGTGGATCTGGTTCGTCATGGTGATGAAGATGATGAGTGCAAAGACGTAACACTCCCAAGGACAGGTCTCACATAATGCCTCTGCAAAGCAAGATGTGCATCTCTAAACACCAGTTAGGAAAAGGCAAATTTCTACCAGGCCAATGTCTGGTGCCACAGAACTAACAAACGAAGCTGCTCTGGCAGAAGTGTCACAAGAGCCAGGGAGCCACAAGCAATTCCCAAATGTCACAAGACAGGCTGGGATGTGCCAACATCTGTGAATGTGCCACAAACAGGAACTCAAACTGAGTTCACCATCTGTAAAGTGAATCTAATCCTTTAATTCTTGACCTCTAGTTTGCACATAAAGTATTTCTGCACAGAGATGAAGCACGATATTATACACTTTAGAACAAATGTTTCCCTACAACTTGTTCCCTCCTCTAAACAGAATATTTAGCATAACTTCTAATGCTTCCTTGCACAACTCTTCAGCCCCAGAGCCTCTGCTGAGCTAGAGAATCTCACCTGGCCACCTTCTGCCACCCCACCTGCAAGGAAAAAAGTCTCCTCGCCCCCTGCCAGGAGCACCAGGCTTCCAACAGCTCTTCCTGGTCATGCCACAGCCATGGATTTCTCCTGCCTTCTCACAGACAAGTGTTCATCTAACTAGCAACACCACTAAATGCACAGAAGTCAGGAGCAACAGCTTACCTGGGGAAAAAGAAACAAACTTGTATGCCATGTTGGCCAGAGGGACCAGTGTCATAAAGCAGTTGTCTCCATTGGTCTCTATGAAATCATGTCTGGTGATTGCTGTGGGGTCAATATGATGCTCCCTAAAGGGTCTGATGAAAGCCTGGAAAAGAAATTCATAAACATGATGCCAGGACTCAGTATTGGTCTTTGAAAGAAAATACTGTCAAAGAAACTCCCCAATGAACCCAACCCCCCCTCATACATTCAAATCTGATGACTGAGTTTAGGAGAGCTCCAGAGTACAAAGCATGTAAGAAGCATCAAACTTTTGTGATAACAACACTTCAGAATATTTGATTTACATTTGAGAAGCAATTCAGCTCCCACACTCCGGTTTTCACTGCTTTTCAATTTTATTCTTATTAATTTTCACTTAGAACCTGTAGTCTCCAGATCTCAAAAACAAAGCATCAGCATCCTAATTGCATAGACAAAATATGCCTGTGAAATTAAAAAATATAATTCGTTTGCTAAGCAGCATCAATCAAGAAAAGAAAGGCAAAAAAATTAAAATTCAGCCTAAAAGTTTTGTGTGCAGTACAGATTGCAGCACTAACAGACTAAATGCAAGTTAAGTGACTCAATAAAGCAACAGAAGTCAAACAGACTGTACAAAAGTCACCTCTAAGAGCAGCAATCACACCAGAACACACAGTCCTAGAGAAGATAGAGCAACTGGTTTATGGTGTGGGCCAGTCAAACCAGTTACTGATTTGCCTTGACCTCTCCACCTGTGCAAAGGTGTCCAGAGCAGTCTGAACTCCTGGGCATTTAGGGCAGAGTCTCCAGCCTGGCTTTTTGTGTAAACTGTGGTCCAGAGATACAGGGATTCAAGGACTACTGAGCCTATTGAAGGTGAACAAAACTAAGCCAAAACCAAGAATCTTAATTCTGCTGTTCTAGTTTACGTATTTCTGAATAATTACAAGCAATAGCTCACGTCTTTTTTTTTTAAATCATGTTCCTTCTAATATTGAACTGTGAGGAGTAATTAATGGCAGCTATTTAGAAATGTAATTAGAAAACAGACTGTTGCTTACAATAGAAGCCAGTGCACCTTCCACCAAGCAAGTGGCATTTGTAGCTGCAGGTGTATAACACATCTCTAATTAAATCTTCAGTCATCACCATTCTAATATTACCACATCTACAACAGGGGCAGTAGAACAGCGAGCTGGCAGGATTCTTGCTGGAGCATCCTCATGTGTTACAAGTGCTCAGGAGTCCAGCTGCAGGGCGAACCCTCCACACGTGAGTTCATTGGGGTTTGAGCACCTGCAGTGCCCAGCCAGGCTCCTCCACTCGTGGTGCCACAGGCTGTTCCCACAGAACCTCAGGAAGGTCTGCAAACACTGGTATTGCAAAACTGTGCAGACCTCAGACAAGGTGATAAAAGGGAGCAGTGTCAGCTTGCAGATGTCAGCCAGGCCAGGTGCAAACACAGCCCTGCCCCAGCTCTGCCCAGTGCTGCTCCAGGGGGGCTCTGGGCTGAGCAGCTGCTTCACTGGCCGGACTGGAGACAGAGCCTGTAGAACTGCCCAGCTCAGCTGGGAACATGCAAGTGCTTCAGGAAAGTATTTCATAACTTTTTCAAGGTTAAGAATAACAATCTCAAACCTTTCCAACTATGGGCAGCTCCACAGATCCCCAGGTGTCTGCTCCCCAGTGAAATAACCCCGACAGGAAGTCAGCCGTGATAACTCCTGCAACTTCAATGAGGAGAGAGAGTTAGAGAAAGACAGCACTGGTTCTGACTTACCCACATTTTACACTTGGTTTACAAGTTTACTTGTTTATCTACTTCCCACTTAGGTATTTGCACCCACATGAGATCTACCCAGTCTGAATAAATGCAAGGTCAGGCAAGTAGGAAAAAGAGGTTAAGAAGACACCATTTGAACAGTGAGAATGGTCATTAAATCTACAGCAGGATGTTGTGTTCAGCCCATCATGCACAGCACAGACAGACCTCTCCTTGTGGGTACCTTTTGCTTAGCTGACCCCTCACTTCTGCAGTCCTTCTCACCTTTCTTTTTCCCAAAGGGAGAAGAAATAAATGCAGGATTAGTGTGGCACCTACTACCCAGAAAGCTTTCTTTTCATACTGTAAATTAACCCTCACTGCTGCCTCCATTATCCAGTTGGCCCAAACTCTAAAACGCAGCAGGAAACACTTCATTCTTTATCTACCTTCTTATTGTACTGGAGACAGCTTATTTTATAAGCAGTCAATTGTGTACATTTGTTTTTGTTTCAGACCACACATGCAAGCTCCAGTGAGACCGGGTGGGACACAATAGCTTTCAGATCTGCTCCAGCAGCTGAAAGGGCAAGCAGCCTGGGTCCAGGGCAAGATATCCAAACAACACTTCTCTTTGCAACAACTAAAATACCATTCTCGCTGAGGTAATGCCCCCATTAGCCCTCATGGCCTCCAGCAGCTGCACTATTAGAGTCTGAAACAACCCCAGGAGCAGCAACACAAATTGAGGCAAAATACTGCCAGTTCAGTAGGTATTTTGAATGTTGCTTTGATGTCAGCTGGTAGAAAGCTAAGAGGGAAGAAAGGAGTGTGCCTCGAGCAGTGCATTATACTTAAGCAATTGGGAAAAACTACCAGCAATCTTGTTCCAGTTGTGCTGCAGAAAGGCTTGCTCACTCTCCTGCACTTGTGCAGGATGAGTTGTAATAGAAGAGCAAAAACTGTACCAAGGTTATACATGACCAGCACGGTAACACTTGGTGTGTGCCCTGTCCCCAGGCTCAGGGGCACTTCCCACACTTCCAGGATACTGACGGGGCTAAAGTGCAACACAAAGTTTGCCTCCTTAAGCACCACCAATGGATTTCCACCTTTAAGGGATGATACAGTTTAGGGTGGAAACAAAGTTGCCTACAGCTACCAAGGAACTGATGGTACTTCAGGTGGGGTAGGACAGCGGGAGACAAAGAACAGCTTATGTGGACAAACACCCAAGCAAAGGATCATTTCCCACTGCTACCTCAGGTTTCTGGTGTAATTTCAAGCACCCCTTGAAACAAAATTTCAAGTGGAAGTTCATTTTAATGCACAAAGTAACTTCAAAAGGAAGCAACATCATTCCAGCTGTGAGGGAGAGGATGCAGACCTGCCCCACTCCATTCAGCACTGATGTCTCTGGGGGGGTTTTACTCCACCCTGGGCCAGTGTTCCACACTCATCCTTTGGCTCTGCAATGCAGCTGATCAAGTGCAGCCCTGCAGAGCTGCTGGGCCTTGATGAGATCCAGTTTCTATTCTGAAGGTGTACTAAGTGATTTCCTCCTGTGTGCTCTCTCTGTCTAACCCACAACATCTGGAGAAATGAAACATGGACCTCAAATCAGTTATAAAAATGAGCTGCCCATCTCTCAAGTCAGCAGTAATTAACTGTAGCTCGTGCCATGTCACAAGATGTTCCTAAAGATATCTGCCCTATGTGGGGCAGTTCTTAGGAATATAAACAGGTTACAACACAGAGTTAACTTTCTTTTTTTTGAAGACTGCAATGCACAGTCTCTGTTATGAACAAATGTGGTCGCACATAAAAGTCAAATGTATGAAACAAGTCAACAAACTCGGAAAAAAGGGTTTAAACCCCTACACAACAAAGGCAGGAGCAGGGAGAGGAAATGAAAACCAGGATTCATGTTGTAACTTGCCAAGCTTTTTATCTAGATGCTATTAGTGAAAGACCATATACTAAACTCATGTGTATTGAATAATATGCTGGACACCACAAACTCAGCTGAAGGCATAAGGGCTTTCAAGCCTGATTTTATGTGTTTTGGTGAGGCTTTCCTGCTTATCACAGAATAATATCCCTGCCAGCCTTGTCCCTGGCACTACTGAACGCCTCTTACAGTGGCAGAGGCTGCCCTGGTTGTGTGGCACTGCTGGCACCGTGTCCTGCTGCAGTGGGAAAACCCAGGGCTGCTGAACCTGCACCACAGCCCAGCCCAGCCAGGGCTGCCCAGAGTTCACTGGGTGTCCGTGTGAGTGCCAGTAACAGCCCAAATTCAAACCAGCATGCCTGGCAGCTGGCAGAAAGGGAGCCTTCCCATGGCTGCTCAGCAGCTGAGCATATTCAGAAGAGGGCATGGCTGGATTTAACAGAAGCAACAAAAGAAATCCACCCTCTGCCCACACATTTTTCTTGTTGTTTTTGACACTGAGGAGGGGAAGGAAGTTGCCTCATCTCTGCTAAAACATCGTGGAAGACAAGAGACTCCCATGCCTCTTCCTTTCCAACAAGATCATCCTTAGTCAGCAGGAAATACCCCAGGGCAGGAGCCATTCCAGCCGAGGCCCTGCAGGTCCCTCCTCAGCGACTGGGAGTGACTCAGCACAGCAGGACAGACCTCAGGCAAGGAGCTGCTTCCCCTGACAGAGACCTTTTCTGCCCCAGGAACCCCTTGATTAAGGTATTCACAGTATTACTCATGTTACAATTAAGTGTTCCTTTAAAGGCACAAAACAAGAATCTGTAACACAGCCTTTAATTCCAGATACAGGATTCAGGCAAAGTGAAAGGATGCAGAATGTTCAAGCTGCTCCAGTTCTTAAAGGAAAAAAAGTATTTATTTGCATGAGCACACAGGGGGTGCCAGCAGTGCCCTCGGTGAACAGGTCTGTGCAGCAGAGCAGATCCCTCCCACTGGATCACTGATCCCTTCCAGGTTTCCAAAGGCCTCACATGAACCTGATCCAGAGCTCCATCTTTATTAGCAGAATGTTTATTTTGTGACCTCATCTCAAAGGTCAATATTCCAAACTAAGCCTGAGGAAGGCTCTCAGTGGAACACACCTCAGCTGTGACTCAGTGTTCCCCATCATGCCCACCACACCACCCCCAGCATTTAGGAATAGGGACATTCATGGAGATGAGCTTCACAAAAAGTAATAAAACCCAATATTAAAAAAACAAACTAATAAAATCTGTGAATAACAGACATAATTCACACTTCATCTGGAGAAATAATGTATTGACAACAAAACAAGACAGCCTGCAGCACTTATGGTTTTACTGCACTCATTTTTGTACACCCTATCAGTTATTTCCACACCATTTTATTTACACAGAATCCAGAGTCTGCTATTTTAATCATTCACTACTACTTAAATAATACTATCAGTGAATTGGCAGCTTTATCAGTTCAGCTGGTAACCAGGATATCAGACAAGTCAAGTTTTTATCAGCGTTAACTTTGAGATGAAAGCCAGCAGCAAACAGATTGCACTACAGGTTAACCATCCTTGCTGATTCTCTGGTCTGCATCTGCCCCCATCACTGGGGAACAGCTCACATGCCACGTCCTTCTCCACCCTGCCCAGCACCTCCACCCCATCAGGGGAGAGCAGGCAGGACTGAGTGAGGCCAGGAGGGCTGGTGTGATCCACAGTGGGAGGGCACTGCTCCCCCAGCCCCAGAATAACAACCTCTGCACAGACAGCAGGAACTGCCACTTCCCAGCAATGCAAGAGATTCCTCACCTCTATGGCACATCACTGCTTGGACCTGCTGCTGTGCTTCGGGTGGGCTTTTGTTGTTGGTTTAACTCATTAGCAATATACCCCAGTGAGCATAAACAGGCAACCTGCTCTTCTAAAACACACACCTCACACAGTTTATAGGAAAGGTATTTCCATTCTAAAGCACAGGACTGAACTCAGACAGTGTCCTAAGAAATGCCACCACGTTTGCCTCTCAGTTAACCAGGCAATTCGTACAAAAACATGCAGATGTTCATACACACCCAGCACAAGAGTTACTCCTGTATTCAATATTTATTGCAGCACAGAAGACACTGCTGAAATGCTTGGATACTATTCCCTCCCTCCCTCTGTAGTAGAAGTTTACCAGGAAGTTATGAAAGGTATGCACTGCACAGCTGACTTTTCAGCTTTCTGAACTGAATCCCCTTTCCTTTTCCCCAGTGCCCTCCCACCACGGACCAGCAGTGCCCACAGGCCAAGGTGAGTGACCATCTACTCTGCTGCCCTCTCTGCCTCTTCTCAACAGAGTATTCTTAGTGTGCAGCAGCTTCTCACACTGTGCTGTGCCACAAAACTTGGGTAAACAGACACCTTTTGCTCTGTGTGTTAAGGAACACCCAAGTCCTACCCAGGTTTAGGCTCTGAATGACGTAAGGAATGTTGTGGAGGCCCTTTGCACTCAGTTCACTCTGAGTCAATTCTTTCCTGTTTTCACTCAGTTCATTCTGAGTCCATTTTTTGCTGTAGCTGATTCCATGCAATTCTTGAGTCTATCAGTAAAGCTGTGCAGCATCAAATTAGAATCTCCACTGGTTCTCCCTCTGCTTCATGGACAAGGGGGAATCCCCAGCTCTCACTGCAGCTACACCCACCCACCCACTCTGTGCCACCAAGTCCTGCTAATGCAAACACCCCTACAGAGCCAGGCACAGAGAGCAGACTCAGCTGCTGGCCTTGCCTGCCTTCACTTCCCACCAAATGAAGTAGTAAGAAACCAAGAGTCACATTTATTACCACAAGAAAGGTGCAACTTGTCTTACATTGCTGGAAACAAGTCATCATCGAGGATAAAGGCCCAATGTCACATCCTGACATGAAAGCACAACTCCCCACAATCCTCCTGGTCAGTCTGCAGGCCCCAGAAATCAAATCAGTTTGAGGCCTGAACACCTTTCACAACATTTCTCAAGCTTTTGCTTTCTGAGAAGTTCTTGTAAGTATTTTTGCCCATCAGTGTGTTTTGTTTCCAGCTCTGACCATTGTGGCAGCTCTTTTCCCTCTCAGCAGTCCTTACACTTCCAGTGCCACCCAAACCCACCAAACTCACACAGCTATGTCAGAACTTCCCCTTTGAGACACCACAAAGCCACAGCCACAGAAGACAAAGCAGTGACAAACCTTGCAGATGGTCTCAGTCTCAGAGGCTCTGCATTTGCACACACACTCATTGTCCTCTCCCCTCCAAGGCAAACCCAAAGGCTCACACATTTGCTTCCCCCATTCCAACAGCCTTGCCCTGCTTAAGTCAGAGAATGTTTCCTACTTACATATCCCAATGATAACTGAGGGGGTGTGTTCCAGTCGCAAATAGAAGAGGAGATTGTAAAAGTTGAAACAGATCAGAGAGAAGCACAAGATGACAGAGATCCATTCTTGTAGTCTCTTTCCTATTGGAAAAAAAAAGGGAAAAAGGCATGGTTTACTTTTATCTGAGAGGACATTTTGAAGTCTGAAATAACACAGACAGACCATTCTGCTGCCTGGATGACTCGCTCCATTTGTCTGACAGGAACTGAAACAGAAACTTCTTTATCCACAGGAGGTGCACACATTTTGTTAAAGACATTCCTCTTCCCTGAGCTGCCACTAACCCCTTCCCTCTGCCCGTGCCCAAACACCAGGGACAAATCAGCCCTCATCTCACACTGTCCTAGTTTCCTTCTCCCTGAGATTGCTGGCATATTGTTCCTCCATGTCACATCTTCTCTCAATTTGCATTTCATCCAATATTCAGTGTTGCTGGAATGGCTGAATCTGGGAACAAATTTTGGGCCTCAGACATATTTAATTCTCCTCATGATCTGTAATATTTACAAGTTCTGATATTTCAAATGAAGCTGTTGTACTAACAGGAAAAAGCACCATCCTGTATTTCAGTGGCCCTGGAATGACTTGCCTAACGTTGCAAGTGTATCCCTGAAGCTTCTCACTGAGCTGCTGCCTTTGCTTTCCTGCTCCCAGGCAAGGCTGGGAACTTTCAGCCACTCTGAGGTGACAAGGGACAGAACAAGCAAAGACAAAGAACTGACACAAATTCCCTCCTGGACCTCACTGTACTACTTTGTACCTCTATAAAAAATCATTAAGGAATATAAAAAGGGAACAGGCACATCAGACTACAGGAACACTTTGCATATCAGATCAGCTGCTGCCTGTTCCCCACTGCTGGATCCTCCCGAGGCACCGAGAGCAGGGGATGCTCAGTGAGAGGCCTGTGTGGATTAAGGAATCAGAAACAGACCTTTAATGCCTGAGGCCGGGCAGGAGGTCTGAGCTGGCACTGTGACCAGCAGGGCCTGGGCTGCACTCAGCTCCTGGCACGCTCAGGGCAGCCAGCACAGCCTCCCCCTGCCCAGAGCCCCCCAGGGCAGGGACCCCCAGCCCCCTCCCTGCTGGGCAAAGCAGCAGCCAGGGAGTGCTCAGGGAGGGGCACGGGCTCTGCCAAGCACACTCAGGGCTGGCAGGTGTTCAGCAAAGAGCTCCTGGCCTGCTCCTCCTCTCTCCTGACCTACTGCCTGATCAAATTTCTCCTTCCAACTACTAAATCAAGTCCTCCCTCTCAACTGGACTACACGACGGACAAGGAAGTAGGAACATAAAAGGAGGATCAGAATTACCTCCAATGTGCCCACAAGGCAATATTTGAAAGTCTGAACAAAGACTTTTACAGGCCTGTGTTGCTCTAGAAGGGCCCTGAGAATACAAATCAACATCCTCTGCAGTGGCAGAGGAACTGTAAAATTAAATAGACATAAGAACAGCCATATTTGACAGCAACATCAGGTGACAATGTGGGAGATTCTATGAAAAGATCCCTAGAGTAATGAAAGTAAGAGTTAATTAACAGTCTCTTCCTGCCTAAGCAAACCACACCCTGCTCAGAGCAGCAAGGAGGGTACAATTAGCTGGCTGTGGAATGAGGCTCCCCGCGGGCAAGTCCCCTGAGCTCAGACACCTCTGCACTCTGAACAGCGAGAGCCCAGCGTGGCTGCCCAGACAGCCAGCCCAGAAATGCAGCCTCAGCTCTGCACGGGAGGCCAGACCACTCAAGGAGCTGAGTCAGCACCAATAACTTGTGTTTAAAGGGCATTCAAATACAGAAGTGTGTCCTGCCTGAAGGAATGAGGTGCCAAAGCCACAAGGTGTGTGCTTAAAGAAATCAGGGAAATATCCCAGTCATACCCACCCTGCACAATCACATGTAATCCCTGCTCTGATGAATTCAGTGGTTGAACATCATGTGCTTCCTCCATAATACATATTCTGACACTGTTTATGCAAATTATTTATGTAATGCCAGAAAAACACTGTGCATCCAACAGGGCCTCACAGCCCTCTGACACGTATCCCTGCACATGTGCTGCCTCCCAGACTGCCCAGCAGCTTCTCCCTCCAGCCAGCGAGCTGGGGAGGGAAATCTCCTCCTGAGCCAAAGGCAGTGCCTGTTCCTGTGTGAAACAGGAATCAGGCCCAGCTGGGCCAGAGCTGCGTGTCCACAGTCACACAGCACCTTCCCAAGGCAAGCAGGACCAAAACACGCTGGAAAGGGCAGACTTGCCCGGCACAGTCCCACAGTCCAGCAAGGGCCTTGGGCTCCTCATCATGGCTGGGCTCTGTGTGAGCAAGAACCACCGGAGCACGAACTGCCCTGCGTGTGTGAGCTCAGCTCGCCTGGCCTGCTGGACACTGCAGAGCTGGAAACGTGTCTGCCCTTCCCTAATCCTTCACCTGCAAATGGATTCGCTGGAACGGCAGGAACACCCAGCACTGCTCACTGTGAGCTAACACAAACGGTGCCTAATTATAAGCAGTTTGCAGTTATTTCCACAGCGCAATCGAACAGTCATCTAGTGAGCACTCAAATGGCAAAGTGAAGCTCGTTTGATGAGTAACACGGTTCAGGAATACCAGAACAGGAATTCCAACATCCCTCCGCCCCTTCCCGAAGTGCCAGGCCTGGAGATGTGGGAGCAGCTCCCTGAATGAGCTCCCGAGGCCAAAGGTGCTGCCGCTGCCTCGTGTAGCGACCAACCCCGCACAGCTGCTTGTAGAGGGAAAGTGCCTCTTTTCCATCGTCAGCTCTTGAAGCGAACAGGCCCCTGGGGGGCTCGGAACGCTCGGGCCTCACACCCGGCCCGGCCCTACCGGGAGCCCCGGGCACAGCGTGCGGCACGGCCCGGGCCGGCCCCCACCCCGGCGGAGCGGCAGAGAGGGAGGATCGGGGGGAAGCAGGGCCTGGGGGGATCGGAGATCGGGGGGAGCGGGGATTGGAGAGATCGGAGGGAGCAGGGCCAGGGGGGACCG
>VWZD01010231.1:733386-759651 GCA_013396695.1 Sakesphorus luctuosus
GGCCAATCGGCAGCGCCACCGCCCCAGCCCAGGGCCCTCAGGGAGCGGCAGGAGCGGCGCAAAGAGGCGGCACCGTCGGTTGGTGTTTCCCAGCAGGAATTAAATGCCACCCTGACACCCGATCCCGTCACATCTCGGAAGCTGAGCAGGGTCAGCCCCGGTTGGTCCTTGAATGGGAGACCTCCTGGCAGTGCCGGGGGCTGTAGGTTCCAATCCCGAGGGCCTCACTGTCACCGTCCAGGCTCGCTCGGCCGCGACAGATGAACCTGAGCAGCAAAGGGTGAGGCCAGTTCTGCACACGCTGTGCCTCACTTAAACAATCCAGACTGGGAGGACACACCCACGTGGGGAGAGCCCTTCCCTAAACCTTCGTTCGGGAAGCCTGGCCATGCTGTTGATGTGTTTTTTCAACGCCTCGGTGGCTGCAGGGGACAGTGGTGTGGAAAATCAGGCAGTGATTCTTCACGGTGTTTTTAACCGGTAACGTACTTTGATGCCAGAACACAAAACATCTCTTAACTCTGTGGTCCTCCCCGTCATGGCCTTCTGGAGTCCGTGGCCTCCTGCAGGCAGCGAGGGACACTGCGGAGGGAAGCGGAGCATTTACTTTGTCCCCAGGCGGTTTGTGTTGTAGCATTTCTTTTCTCTCTGTGCTGGTAACAAGAGGATATTACTTTCTAATAAAAGGCCAGAAAAATGATCTGTTGCATTTTTTTGCCACTTAAATACTGCTGGAGCACGTTGTTCTGCTGTAGTTGCTGTTCCTCTCCCCTCCTGGCTGAGCTGTGCGGACGCTGCTGTGCCGGGCGCTGAGCGGAATCTGCGGCCCTCGCTGCCACCTGCTGTCTGCCAGTGATGCTGCTGGCTCGGTTTGTGGGGCTTTCTGTCTGTCAGTGATGCTGCTGGCCCCGTTTGTGGGGCTTTGCCGGGAGGGACCTCCCAGGCTGTTGCTCTCACACAGGACTGGGGTGATCCCGGGCAGTGTCGGGTCAGGGCACAGCACGTGGCAGGCACTCAGCAATAGGACAAGGGGGCACGGGGGGCTCAAGCTCTGCCAGGGCAAATTGAAGTTGGAGAGCAGAACAAAATTCTTTGCAGAGAGAGTGCTCAGGCATTGGAATGGGCTGCCCAGAGAGGGGGTGGATTCCCCATCCCTGGAGGTTTTTAACCTGAGCTTGGCCGTGGCACTGAGTGCCATGATCTGGTAAAGGGACTGGAGTTGGCCCAAGGGTTGGACTTGCTGATCTCAGAGGTCTTTTCCAACCCAATCCATTCTATGATTCTATGAGAGGCCCAGAAGGGCTGCTGGGGCTGGGCTGTGGCCATGCCAAGCTGCTGCCTGAGGTCTGGGGTGATGTCAGGCTCTGCAAGTCCCTGTGCCTTTAGCACTGGCATCCTGTGACTTCACGTTGCTGCCACCACACAGCCTGAATCCGGACGCCAGTGTGTCTGCCCTCCCTCCTCCTCCTGCCTGTTGGATCCCTTTCTCTGCCTGCACAACCCCACAGCCAGGTCAGACACCTTTGCTGGGGTGGTCAGAAATGAGCATGAGGTGAAAGGTGGGAACTGTGGCCCTTGGGACAGGCTGATCCTCTCCTTGTGTCTCCTTCCTCTGTAATCTGCTGCTCCCTGTCAGGGCTTGCTTCTTCTTATGAAAATGGTGCAAAAATAGCTGTGGAGACCTGGAAGCAAGTGAAAAGTCCCCATGCAAGTAGTGAAGGGTGTAATAAAATCATTTATTGCATTTTGTGCAGACAGGAGTCTAGAAAAATGAATACAGGTAAAGCAGTAAAGCAGTAACAGGGAGCATTCAACAGCTGAGGAGCCACTCCTCCATGAACACCTGCACAGAGAACACGGGGTCTGCACTGAGGCAGCCTAATGCACAACACTGAAACACACACAGAAATTAAATGCAAGCCTAATACTTCTTTTTTTGGTTTGCAACCTGTTTTATTTACAAGGTTTTAAACTTAATTGCATTGCTCTGCACACAGATTCTCTAAAACACAAAGCATTCTAGGTCACTACATGTCTATTGAAATATTGCACTCGAATAAAAGTCACTTGAATGGACGGAGAACATCTAGCTACAGTGATTAAAAGAGTATTGAATGAACCGACTTTGTGATAACATTCATAACAAATATATTGCACATGTAGCACAGAAAGTGTTGTAACCAGCAAATCTCAGACCTCTCGGTCTTTCTGCTAGTTTTTAGTCCTGCTACACAGAGGAGGGTCTTGACTCTTCTAGTGCAACTCTTGCCCTTGTGCGGTCTCGTCCTTCCTCTCGTCCAGCCACGGACCAGCACCCGCCCAGGCTGGATGCTGCCTGTGCTTCCTGTCCCTGCTGCCCTGTGGCTTGCTGCCTGTGCTGTGTGGTGGCCACAGAGACCGAGCTGCCACTGCCACTGGTGGGGGCCAGGGCTGCTTGGCACTCCCACGGCAGGGGCCGGAGCACGCACCACCCGCGCTGTGTGCTGGGCCAGCACTCCCTGCCTGCTCCAGCCCAGCCTGCCTGTCGTGCTGCTCAGTGCTGCTCCCAGCACCAGCCTGCCTGTGAAACAAACTGGGGGGTCAAGACCTTCCTGTCTGGAACAAAAACCGGACCATGTCTGCGCATGTGCCAAGGAGGAACTTGCATGTCTACCAGAGGAGGACACTGTCTTCACCACGGTGGAGCGGCAGGAGGGTGCTCCATGGGGAAACTGAACACTCACAGGGGCCAAACGTGCAGGGCTGGGTTTGTAAACTAACATGCAGTGCTGTCTGCTAAAACTGGCCCTCTCCAGCCGACAGCGAGGGGACACGCTGTGGAAACCAGCTCCTGTCTTGCCACAGCCAAACTGCCTGACTCTGTCCAGAGTTGTGCCCCTGCTCTTGCTGGAGGATGGGGAAGGGGAACACCTTATTTCAGAAGTAGTGATGGAAAGGGCTGGCCTTCCTTCTCCCTGGCGGAGCCAGGACCTTGGCTTTGCCGTTGGAGTGGAAGTGGTGCTGAGGGGAATGGGATCCATTGGCAGTTCAGGGGGGATGAGCCAAACCTCTCAGCAGAGAAGAGTGCCCTGGCTGCTCTCATGTCACTGCCAGCTGCCCTGTACCTGTGGCCGATGGAAGAGCCCTTTACAAGGTGCTGCAAGGGCAGGTGTGTCTGCAGCCCTGGCAGAGGCTGCGTGTGACCCACCTCTGCCCTCTGCCCTTGGCCTGCTGGGGCAGGAGGGGACCGGGCTCACTGCCCCAGCCCCAGCAGGGCAGCAGCCAAGCTGCAATTAGAGGGTGACTGCAGGGAGTGTGGTGGCATCTTGTGAAGAGGCAGAGCAGCTGGCAAGCATTCGAGGCCCAACAACGAGGTGCTAGCACATGAGCTGCGTGGGCAGGCTGCTGTGCCTCCCCCGCTGCTGCTGAGGTGCCTCAAATAATTTTGGGAGGCTGGAAACAGCATGTGAGCTTGTGTGTGGTGGTGTAGGGCCAGCTCCAAAGGGTAGAGCAGCTAGACACTGGCAACTTCTGGTTTCCATGGGCTGCCCTTCCCAAAACTAAAGGAACTATTCACTTGCAGACTCCTGCCTGCTGTTCCCAGGGCTGAGGCAGCAGCAGGATCGGAGGGTGCTGCCCTGTGCATCTGCACCGTCTGTCAGCCCCGAGCTCCTGTGCTGACACCTCAGCCTGGCAGTCCCCCTGTAAACTCTGAGTTCCCCATGCCTGTGGGACTGATTTCCACAGCAGCATCTGTGACACAGACCTGCAGCCATGCAGGCAGCCAAGCTACCCTGGCAGAAAGTCTGGCTGTGGCTGGGACTGCTGCTGGAGACAAGGGAGGCACTTTGGGAGTGATGGAAATGTAGGAGCAAGGTATGAGCAGGCACAGGTGTGCAGCTGGGGCTTGGTTTTGGTCTAGGAGTGTGTCCAAGTAGTATCTTAAAGCAAAAAAAAAAAAAACCAAAACCAAAAACCAAAACACCAAAAAAACAAAAACAAAAAACTCAACCTCAAAAAACCCACTGCTTTTTATCCAAGCATCCCCAGATAACTTTGGCCTGGACCTGGAGGAGTAGAGGAGCTCTGCAGAGGGAGCAGGGGCTGGACTGTCTGGTGTAGAGGGGGTTTCCTGCTCTCAGGGAGGCAGGAACCAAGGTTGGCAGGGGGACAGGTGGGCAGGGGGCTGAGACCAGTCAGGGCTGCCTGTGCCAGGCAGGAGGCAGCTGCTACCGGGACAGACGCCTGTGTGGATGCTGCTGCAGCACCCGCTCCCTCTGCACCTGCTGCAGTGCAGGGCAGCACGGGGGAGCTGTCTGGGGGGCTGAGGGAGCGAGTGCTTCAGCGTGGGGGCTCAGGTCTGGCCAAGGACGAAATGCTGCCTCAGGGGCCAGGCTGGCACAAAGCCACCAGCACTACCGGGAGAGGGCAATTCTTAGCAGGCTGCACTTTGAGTGGAAGCTCAAATCTGCTGTGAAACAAGTTCAGAAAAGTCTGTGACTTCTTTTCCCTGAAAACTCTTAAGAAGCTAAATTGAGAAGAGAATGAACCTGCGACCTGGCCCTTTCCCAGGGGCTGCTGGTGGCTGGGGAAGGCTGCAGCCTCCACCACCGCTCTGGAGCACTCGGTGCAACGGGTGGGCTCCTGGTTTGTGCAGGAGCAGCCCGGCTCAGCTCCCTGTCCCTGTGGCCTGGTGCTAGCAGAGCCCTGCATCTCTCAGAATAGATATAGATCTCTATATATAGACTTCTTCTGGTTCTATTAACATAAATATGATCACTTTAAAAATACACGTACTGTATTATGTACACTATGTACATGGGGCTGGGGCGGGCGCCGGCGGCACCTGCTGCCCTCGCACCGCTTCCTGCGTGGTTCCTGGAACCATTCACATTGGTTAAAAGCGCCTCAGTTTCTCTGCTGTGAGAGATGCTGGGAGGGGACGGCGACGGGGGCGACCCTGCAGCTGCTGCCAAAGATAAGAGGTGTTTGATCTGCCCCAGTGGGCCCTGCTGCCCACGCACAGGGGCTGACGGCTGTGGCCGGTGCCTGGGCTGCCCAGGACAGCCGTGTGAGGGGGTGCAGAGATGCTGGGAGGTGGTGGGACCCCTACAGCCCCCACCTCGTTACAGGGTCTGGCTGGTTAGACCAGCAAACAGCCTTTGCATATGTTAAAAATACACACAGATCCAGACTGTCCTACAGCCCCCGGCAGCATCTGCGTCTGCCTGGGGCCGGGGCTGGGTTAGCAGCAAGCCCTGGGGAGCAGCAGGGAGCGCAGCGGGTACAGGGGGACCTGGACACACACATGGGTGCTGGGGCCAGCCGGGCTGGGCGGTGCTGGGCCCTGAGTGCCCCCAGTGCAGTGCAGTGCAGAGGAGTGGGGTGGGCACACCCCTGTACCAGGCCAGGAACAGGCGCTGGTGCCTCGGGGGGCCCCAGCACCCACGCGGCTCCAGCCGCCGGAGGGTGGCCCCGGCTCAGGCTGCACGTGGCCAGGTCTCTGCACGGCTCCCAGCACGGCAGCTCCGCATCCCGACGGCTGTACCAGCACCTGGAGAGCGGCAGGGCAGGGACAGCCTGAAGTCAGCAGGGGCGGGACAGGGCGCATCCCACAGCCAGCGCAGGCCGGGGCTCGTGCTGTCGCGACATTGCTGCGCTCCAGCATCTGACTCCTCGCAGCCACCCGCCACCCTCTGCCCTCTCCAAACCATCACGCCGCATCTCCACCAGCGCGGCCCACGGCCCTCGGAGACAGCAGTACCGAGGCAGCGGTGGGGCTGTCCAGGCCCAGGACGGGGAGGGTCAGGGGGGCACAGCACCACGGGGAGCGGCCCCGGGCGCTGCCGGAGGTGGGGAGAGAAGCGTCCGGCGAGGGGAGCGCGGCGGTGGCCTCTGTCTTCTCCCAGCGCCCTGCAGGAGGCACGGCACAGGCGGCGGGCACAGCGCACAGTCCAGCCGAGCTCCGCGCAGGGGTAGCAGCACGGTGGGGCCGAGGTTCGTGTCGGCACAGCCGCCCTCCTGCCCGGCCGGGGCTGCGGCGGGGCTGGCCCTGCCGGGGCGGGCGGTGGCGGCAGCGCCGGGCTCCGGGGCTCGGTCCGCGGTTCAATGTATATATTTATATATAAACAAGGACAGCAGTGCTGTGGTGTTGCAATGAGGAACAGCTGCTCTGGTGCTGGATGCTCCCGGAAGATCTGGTGCTGCAGTTCGAATGGAGAGATCAGGGGCACGGCCAAAGCCTGGTGAAGGTTCTGCGCACCAGCTGCCATCCGGCCTTCCCTCCTCCCCTCCGGGAGCGCGGTGCAAAGGGGTGGCGGGGCTCTCCGTGTGCAGACAAACCTCTCTCGTGCGTCTTTCAGGAGTAGATGGTGATGACCTCCCGGCCCCCACCACGTACCAGGAGCACTCGGTCCAGGTGCTCCGTCAGCACCTCCAGGAACTCCATGTCTGCATGGCCGTCAAGGAAGAAAAACAGGTTGGCACATGGGGACAGCCCTGCGCCACCCCTGCCCAGCCCTGCCCTGCAGCACCAACACTCCCACACCAGAGCAGGAGCTGGTGGGGTCAGTCCCAAGCCGAGGGGCTAGGGGAGCCCACCTGTGCTGGTGCCACACAATAGGATGGTGGCTGAGCCAGCAGACAGCTGAGCCCCCTGGATGTCTGTCCAGGCCCCTGTAATGTGCCATTGCACTCATGAGTGCAGGTTCAGTGTCACAGGGCCCCATCACCCATCACATGTGCATTAATGCTCATCGAGGGACAGGATGGTGCCAATGAGCCTGTTGGACTGAGCCAGGAGCAGGAGGGGTGGGACGTCCTGGCTCAGGCACTCAACCTGTGCCTCTTGGCACTTGCTTGCCTGCAAAATCCACCAGCTTTGGGGAAGTCACAGACCCTGACCCTTCCTGTGGAGAGGGGTCTTGGAGCCTGGCCCTACAGAAAGGATACAGTTCTCATCCCCTTTCCGGTTACGGGGTGGTCCTGGCATGTTCAGCAGGACCAGCTTGGCGTCCTGGGACTTCTTCACGATCACCTCATTGAGCTTCACGGCCGTGTGCATCCTCCTCACGTTGGACTGGTTCCTGTGGGTGACAGCACGTGTGGGCACAGGACAGGCACAGCCAGCCTCCATCCCCACACTGGGCCTGACAGGCCACAGGGCAGGCTGGCCTCCTGCCCCAGAGAGGTCCAAGCTGGGCTGTGGCTCAGTGTGCAGCAAATTTTGCCAGGTTCTGCGCCCTCATCAGTGGCCATGAGCCACAGGGCCACACACAGGGCCCATGGGAAGTGGCACACTGTGACTGCTGTGCCAAGCCATGTGGGACTGAGCAGGAGCAGACGGTGCCAGTGTCCCGGTGGGTGCCTGATCCCAGGCTCATGGGGAGCTGCCGTCAGTGTAACGGGGCAGACGGCGAGTGTGCGGCGCAGGCAGTGCGCGGTGCACGGCGCTGGCAGCCACAGCCCCCGCGTGCTGCCCGGGGTGAGCCGTCTGGCACGGCAGATGTCACGGCTCACTGAGCCATCCTCCTGCATGGGGGCAACCCCGATGGCTCCCCATCCCGAGCACGATCCAGCCCCTCCCGCCCCAGCCCCGGCACCCAGCCAAACCCAGACTTACAGGTTCTCCCACTCCCTGCCAGGAGCACAACGAGGCCAGGAGAGAGAGAGACAGAGAGAGAAAGAGAGAGAGAGAGAGGTGAGTGCTAGGTATGCACCCCAACTCCCCACAGTGCACACAGCCTGGGTATCCTTATCCCTCGCTGTCACCTCTACAGGAACCCTGTGCCCCGTCCCCCCCAGCCCCTCTCAGAGATGCATTCAGGGCACTTGGGCTGCCCAACCCCTCCTCAGGGTAAGGACTGAGCTAGTGCTGCCATGACCCTGGCTTCACCCATCCAACTGGGGCAGGCAGGGAAGGCCAGGGAACACAGGGCATGGGTGGGACAGGGTGGCAGTCCAGCATGGAGGGCCGTACGGCTTCATGTTGAAGAAGTCCTTGATGCCCTCAGGGCTGACAGGGCTCTTGCTCTTGTTCTTCTCAGCAACAGACTTCTCCTTTGTCCAGGTGAGATGCACCTTCTCAGGGGCTGCCTCTACCTCATCACCGGGGGACTGGGAGCTGCTGGAGAAGGTGGTGGCATTCTTGTCATGGATGAGCTGGACCTGCAGAGAAGAGAAGGGGACGGTGGGCAGGGACCAGGGCCAAACACCTGCCTGATCTTGTCTCAGTGCCACTCCTCACCTCCTCCTCTGGCTTCTCCTCACCATCACCAGCCTGCTCCTCAGGGACATTCAGGCGCAGGCGTGTGTTGGCTGGGTTCTTGCGCCGGATGGAGCCACGGGACTCATCCGTGATGCTCTGGATCTGTGTAGGACGAGGCCAGTCAGGGGAGTGGGGAAGAAGAGAGCTTGGCTGTGCTCAGCCCAGCCTGGCAGCCCCGCTCTCTGGCAGGAAGAACACACAGAGCTGCAGGGCAGCTCAGTTGGAAGCAGAGCCACCACAGGGGTCACAGGCCACCCAGCCTGTCCTGCAGCCTCACCTCCCTCTCACGCTCATTCTTGGTGAGGTGCATTTGCTTGAGGATCTGGGAACGCTGCTCCATCACCAGTGTCTTCTCATAGGTGTAGGCAGAAATGTCACTCTCATGCTGTGGGAGGAAGAGGAGAAATATGGGGCAGGGTGAGCTGCACTGACTGCTCCCAGCATGGCCCAGCATGTCCCTTGTGGTGCTGTGCCCTCCCATAGTGCTGTGTTCCCCTGTGGAACTGTGTGTTCCCCCATGGTGCTGTGTCCCACTGTGGAGCTGTGTGTTCCCACAGTGTTGTGTGTCCCCTCTTGGTGCCATAGCCCCGTGGCAGGGTCTGTCTGTCCCTGCTATGCACAGCATTCCTGACTGCAGCACGCACCCTATGCCAGAACTCACCATCTCCACCACCTCGACCTCTGCAGTGATGCGCAGGTGGTACAGGAATGTGGTGAGGTCCTTCTTCATCTGGATGCTGTTGTCATCCATCTGTGCCACCGTGAAGATGCGCATCTTGCACTTGCGCCAGACCTGCAAGGGAGGGAGCAGTGATGGGCATGGCTCCACTGGGACAGCACTGCCCCAGCCCCTGCCCTGCCCTGTGGGGCCCAGCCTACCTTGTGCTGCCGCAGGAGGAAGGGCAGCAGCATCAGCATCCCCCCATCGTGGACAATCCACCAGACGTCAATGTGGCCCTCTGAGAACCGCTCCTGGTTGCCCGGGAACATGGCAACATTCTTGGCCACCAGCAAGGCCAGGTGCCCAGCTGTGGTTTCTCGCACCAACTCTGGGAGGGGAAGGGCCACATCAGCCAGGGGCGCTCAGAGCCCCCCAACCCATCAGCACTCGCTGTCTGCGATGCCTACCGATGAAGTTCCTCCAGGTCTGGTGGTCCTCCTTCTGGCGCCAGCTGCGGGGCCAGCCCACCAGCACTGTGTTGTGCTGCAGGCCCCCCAGCCCACTGGACTGGATGAGGTGGGACATGCCATCCCGGAGGTTGGAGGAGATCACCACCTGGCAAAAGCCCTTCACCTTCTCTGCTTCCATCAGGCGCCGGATGGACTGCGAGGGAGAGGGAAGTCAGAGACCCCAGCATCTAGGAATGGGCACGGGCCACAGGCACAGCAGCTGCCAGCCCCAGCAGTGGCACCCCTGCCAGGTGAGGTGCTGGAGTGTGGATTATAGGATGCAGGCTGTGGGGTACAGGGCACAGAGCGTGGGGTGTGGGGTGCAGGATGCAGACTGTGGAGTGCAGGCTGAAAGGTGCAGGCTGTGGGGTGTGGGGTGCAAGGTGCAGGCTGTGGGGTGCGGGGTGCAGGGTGCAGGCTGTGGGGTGCAAGTCCCCACAGGGTGCCCAGGTCTCTGTGTCCCATGGCAGGCTGGTGGCTTCAGGCCAGGGGGGTGATGCCCAGCAGTGTGCAGAGCTGGCACATGGCTCTGTGCCATGCAGAGCAGAGGGTGTCCCTGTGCCAGGGCTCTGACGGGCGGTGGAGCAGCAATTAGAGTTATTTACTCAGGGAAATTATAACATGTCTGCATGGGAGAGAAACTGTTTGCTTCCGAGGGCTTAATCTCATTAATGTGCCGCCCGGCGTGTGCGGGGGTGGGGGGGGAGGGCTCTCACTCTGGCAGGGAAATGCTCCTGTCTCCCACCCTGCCTGGCACCAGGACCACAGAGACCATGGGGAGGGTTGAGGGTGCAGGGTCTGCTCAGTCTAGCATCACAGCAGCCCCTGGCCAGGCACTGTGCCATGCTGTGCTGTGCCGTGCTGTGCCAAGCCCTGCAGCAGCTGGCCAGGACTAGGACCACTGTCTGGCTGCTGCCAGCATCTCTGGTTTCTTGGAGAGGGAGAGGGGTCTGGAGATTCCTGCAGTGCTCCAAACACCAGTGAAGCATGGAGCTGGGATTGCCCAGTGCCGCTGTGAGGCTCTCCAGGCCATCCGGGGCCACCAGTCCTGGTCACAGGGCCAGAACCACCCTGGGCACCTGAGGATCATAGGCACCTGCTGCTGGCAGTGCCCATTCTGGTGCAGGCAGCTCTCACCTCCTCTGCCCTCTGTGCCTGTGGATGGTTGTCCAGGAAGGTCCCTTCCAGCACAGAGGCCACGATGGTGAGGCCCTTCCCAGCCTTGAGCTGCGACGTGAAGGACAGGAGCTGCGGATGCACCACATTCTGCTCCTGATCCCCACGGACCAGGACCAGTATCTGCGGCCTGTAAGGAGCATCCTGCAGTCAGTGCCCACACCCAGCCGGTCCCTGCCCCAGCACCTCCCAGATCACTGTCCCCCTGCTCAGCCTCACCTCCAGTTCTTGGTGTGTGGGGGCCCTTCCTCCAGCCTCAGCAGGGCATAGCGGGCAGCGCTCAGGGACAGCCCCCGGATTCCATCGCCCCACTCCTTCTCTGCCCTGTGGAAACCAGTGGCACATGAGGTATGGCCACAGCTCCAGCCACAGAGAACCATGCTGGCACCCTGGAGCATCCCAGGACAAGCAGCCTGAGGAAGCTGAGCAGCTCATGCTGAGGGGCCATGGGGGGCAGCCCAGGGTCTGTGGTGCTGTGGCCGCCCTTACCCGCGGTATTCGATGTATTTGTAGATGAGGCCAGCGATCAGCATGGCCACCAGCGCGTAGTACCAGGAGCAGATGAACATCAGTGCCAGGCAGAGGCTCATGCCCAGGAAGGACAGGGTCCTGGAGAGAGCACAGCACTGTCAGTGTGCCACGGGGTGCCCAGCCCAGGGGGCCCTGGGGGGTCCCTGCCCCGCCTCCCCCCACCCCAGCCCACCAGTGGTAGTAGCGGAAGCGGGGCCGCCAGTTGGGTGTCCGCAGCAGCGTCTGCACTGCACACGCCAGGTTGACAAACATGTAGCACATGAGGAAGAACCTGGGGGAGAGAGAGATGGGGCTGAGAGGGTGCACTGTGAGGGACTGGAGCTGCAGCTGGGCCCTCTGCACTTCCCAGTCCCAGGGTGGCCAATGCCAGAGTGGGCCCTGCTGATGGACAGGGGAGCAGGACTCTGGAGCAGCCAAGCCCCAGTGCTGGCCAAGAAGGGGACCCTGGAGTTCCCACTGGGCCCCCCTCTTCCCAGGCAGAGGCCAAGGCAGCAGGTGTGTCCCCCCACCCTGAGGAGCAGAGAACCACACGCAACCCCCGCAGGTTGTGAAGGTGCGGGTGGGACAGCACGCTGCCTACATGGAGAGGATGGGAGCCACCTCGTCCAGGGAGGCGATCAGGATCCCAATCTCGCAGATGCAGGCCGTGAGCAGCAGGGCCCATGTCGGCTCCCCGTTGGCTTTGCCGTGACCGAAGACCTGGAAGCAGGGGGAAGAGTAGCATGTCAGGGTTCTGCAGCCCTGAGAAAGGGTCCTCAGCACAGCCCAGCGAGGCTGGACCTTCCTATTGCCCATCCCTGGCGGCAGCAGGGACTGAGAGCACCACAAGCTGGCACATATCCCGAGCTGGATCCTGCCAGGGCAGCAGTCCCAGTGCTGGCAGGACTGACTCCTGCTGACAGTACAGCCGCGTTCTCGGCAGTCCCCGTGGCACTCCCCGCACCCAGCGCAGCTCCCGTCGCCTTGGGACCCCCACCAGGGATGAGCCCCAACTCAGCCCGGCCACGGCCAGCGCGGAGTCGGGCACCCAGTGCCTGGGACGGACACGCTGCTGGGGGGGAGCGGCCCCTCCTGCGGCTGTGGGGACGCGGGTGGGCCGGGGCCGCGTGTCCGGGCGCATTAGAGGGTGCGGGCGGCGCCAGCGAGAGCTCGGGCTGGGGCTGGCAGGGAGAAGGAGGGAGAATAAAATTAGCCTGCTCTTCCCTGGGGGGAGCTGTCGGGTTGGATTTGGAGAGATGAGGTTGTGGGAACGCGTCTTCAGAGAGCAGATAAAATATGAAGCGGCACGGCAGCGTGGGGGGAGGCGACCCTGACCTTTCCCGGCACTGTCCTCCCACCGCCACCGCAACCGGAGCCACCACGGCCGCCCACCAGAGCCACCACGGCCACCCACCACCGCGCCGTGCGGGCGGGACGAGGGCAGGGCTGCGGGGCCGCTCCGGCAGCGGCGGTGCTGGGAGAAGGTAGTGTGGGTGCCCACTGGTTCCTCATGCTGGTAGGAGCCACGGTGGATGCTCAGGGTGGGCAGCACTGGACTCGGGGGACACCTACCCTGAGGAAGGGCACGATCCCATCCCTGGAGATGGCTTGCAGGAGGCGGGGGGCTCCGGTGAGGCTCTGCAGCCCAGCCCCACAGGTGGAGAAGAAGGAGCCGATGACAATGACCCACGGGGATGGCCATGCCAGGGTGCCAACCACCAGGTTCCCGTTGACGGCCTCACCAAACCTGCAGGGCACCAGCATCACCTGCAGCTCCATTCCGTGACTGAGCCCCAAAAGCACCAGCACCACAGCAGCACAACCCAGCCCCTCGCAATGACACCACCCCGGGAGGATGTGACAGGACCAGGGAGGGGCCCACTCTCCATGAGGGGCAAGCAAGGGAGCAGGGTCTGAAGTTGCCAGGGACCTGTCCCCATCCCTGCACCCATAAGCATGGCCAGGAACAAGGGGAGGTGTGGAACAGGACTCCTGTCCCTTTGCCAGAGGGGGCCGATGATGGCCGCGCGCAGTTGGATCATGTTTGTGTTGGTGCCAGCGACCCAGAAGTGTCACCTGCCGTGTGCAGCGAGCAGGGCTGCCCCAGATAGGAAGGAGCATGAGCACGGGCAGCCCTGGCTGTTGACAAACAAGCGGCTGCCTGCCCTGGAGTGGGAGGAATGCAGCAAAACATGGGGGATCAGTGCACACACAAGCCCCCAGTACCTGTTACAAGCTCAAGTCCTTCCTCAAGACACCCACGAACACTCCTGTGCCACCATGTCTGCCCAGTGTGTCCTGGTTGCAGCCTCCTTCACCCTCCCACCTGCCCCTGGAGATGCCCCTATCCTGGCCTGGGGGCTGCTGGCCTCTGCCCATGCCCACCATGGCCTTGGGACACTCACTTGTCACGCAGGACAACCCCCTCGATGCACGCTCCGAACAGGACAACAGAGCTGATATCTGCCAGGTGGTCAAGGAGAGCCAGAAGGATGCCAAGTGCTGCATGCCTGCACACCTGTCCCCACAGTGAGGGCACCAGGACCCCATCCTAGCCCTGCAGAGTGAACCCACCCGCCCTCAGCCCCATGGCTCAGGCTTAGACAAGCCCTGAAGGATACAGACAGCAGAGGTGGTGGCAATGGCCAGGATGGTGCCCGTGGGGATGGACTTCTGGGCATCCCGCAGGTCTCCAGAGCGGTTGGAGCCAGCCATGATGCCTGAGGAAAGAGGGGATGGTGTTGGGTGAGCAGAGCTACAGCCCAGACAGCAGCATGGTTCATGCCAAGCACTGTGCTAGCCCCGGGCACAGCAGGGCATGGCTTGGTGTGCACCAGGATGGCGAGCAGGCACGGCGGCCAGCAGAGAAGGCGCAGCTGTGGCTTTGGGTCCTCAGCCTGCTCCTCTGATTCCTCTAGCTCTTTCTCCCCCCACCCCAAATCGCAGTGTGAGGCCACTCAAGGATTAGGTTCAAAAGCTCTCAAGTGCCTCGTCTCATTAGCCCTTAATTAGCTCAAGCACGGGCGGTGACTACAGCAGGGACAGGGACGGGGTCCAGCCCCGGCGCTGCCCTGGGAGAGCAGGAGGTCACGCAGGGACACGGCTGTGCCGGCGGTCGGGCACAGCCCGAGGGATGACCCGCGCTCCGGCCACAGCGGGAGCCAGGGCAGGGCAGGACCGCACAGCCCGCGACAGCGGGGGACACGCGGCCCGCAGCACCCGGGACCTGCCGGTCAGTGGGCAGCGGGAGGGAGCGCAGCGGAGGCTGAGCGGCTGCCGCGGACCCCCCGGCGCAGGATCCTCCAGCGCTCGCCAGGCCCGGGGCAGCCCGAGGGGGTCCCACCGGCCCTGGCCCCGGTGGAGCTCCAGAGAGGCCCCAGCGGCCGCGTCCCGCTCGACGCCGCAGCGGGACTGGGGTGCGGGGGCTCCTCCGCCCCCGGGGAGCTAAAAATACCGGAGCGGCGGGACGTCAGCGCGGCACCGTCAGATCTGGAGCGCGGGCGGTGCGTGGGAGGCGATGGCGGCCATCCACCCCCGCGGTGCCGCCGCCACCGCCGCACCCGTCGCGGGGGTGGCACACGTGGGGCTCCGGGGAGCGCGCCCGGCCGCACGTGTGTCTGCCGGTGCCCGCGGCGTGGAGCGGGGCCGGGGGTGGCTCCCACCTGTGACTGAGGGGAAGTAGATGCCGACAAGCAGGGTGAAGTAGGAGGTCATGTCGCTGAAGACGTAGGGCTGGTCCATGTCCACTGGGGTGTCGGGGGGGCTCACCGAGGGCAGCCCCCGCTTCTCTACAATCACGCCCTTGGTCAGGTACGAGCTCCAGAGGTTCTCTGTGAGAAGGAGGCAGGAGCCGGGCAGTTCCGCCGGCGTAGGGAGACGCCCACAAGCCCCCACACCCAGCACAGCATTCCCCACCCTTCAGGGACCGAGCAGGGAGACATCCAGCGCTGCCTCCATCTCCGAGGCCTTGCTGAGCAGGCAGCACAGTCAGCAGCTGGGGCCAAGGGCATTCGGTGGGCGAGGGACAAGGCCTGTTAGCACAGGTGGGCAACCAGCACAGGTCTGTGCTGCTCTTGGCAGCATCCCCACAAGATACCAGAGCAGCTGACACGGGATTGCAGTAGCAAATAATTAAGAGGGTAATATAATTAATGCTGATCAACACAGGTTTAAGGGAAGTGGATCGTGTCAAAGTAACTTGATAATGTTTTTGATGGGATTACAAATGCAGGGCTGATGTAACAGGCTTAGTGTCCCTCCGTGTGCTGCCTTGGCCACAGATTGCAGGGAGAAACTGGAACAGTGGAGAGCAGCCAGCATCGGGCACGGTGGGCAGAGACAACTGCCCTCAGCACAGCACTGCTGGGGAGCTGCTGAGGGGCAAAGGGGCTCTGAACCCCCCTCCCTGGCTGCTTTCAGGTGACAGACAGGACTGGCAGCCCCCACTGAGCCTACTCATCTTGTCCTCCTGGAAAAGCATGTTTCTCCCTGTAGGGAGATACCTCACCTAGGGCACAGCAAGCCTCTGCCACCTCTGCTAGGGCCAAACAACATCACCCATCTCGAGATGCTGCCAGCCTGGTCACCCTCACCACCAGCAGCCCCAGAGCAGGGTCCTGGCTCCGCCCCAATGCACCCAGTGTGGAAACATTTGCTGCCGGCTGCCCTGACAGAGACTGGCTGGCTGAGTGGCCATCCATGTCCCCTCCCCAGCATCACCATCACCAGCAGGAGCAGGCTGTACCCAGCAGCCAGGGACACCTTATCTACCCCACAAGATGTCAGCGCAGGACACCATCAGGAGGCTCCCAGCTACCCAACAACTGCGCTTCCCCATCCGCAGTGACAGTCACAGCCCCAAGCGCCACACGCTTAGCCAAGTCTGAGCTTCCATGCCTGTGTCCACACAGCCACCATGGCAGGATGGCTGAAGCAGCCCCGTAGCCATCAGGAAGGACTGATCCTGCTCATGGCTCCACTGCAATCTTGAGTCCCAACACCCACTCTGGCATGGAGGTCTGCAGACACTCTGAGTGTGGCACAGAGTACTGGCCTTTGCCACCCACTGCCAAGCGTGAGCACCTGGCAGATGTAGTAGCATCTCTGGAAAAACAGGTCAGAAGTAGCTCCTCCCAGCAAATTCAGACTCTTTCTGCAGCTCTGGCCGCTCTCCCAACGCGGCTGTGGCCACAGCAGCAAACTGCCCCTGAGGGGCGATCACTTCTCACAAAACCTCAGATCAATAACAGCCTTTCCAAAGGCCAAGAGGAAGGAGAGGGAGGATTTATTCCTCCCCAGCCTTTGGGCATCATTCAGAGCCACCCTGCTGGCTGACACAGACTGTGTGCAGGTGGCTGCAGCGCCCTGTTCTGTCACCCAGTGCAGGAGCCAGTCCCACTGCCCGCTGTGGCATGAGCACAGCTCACTGTGCCCCAGGGGAAGAGCAGCCTCCAGCAGGGATCACCCACACATGCCCTCACCTGGACCCGGCACTGCCTGCCCACACAACACTTGGCATGGCACAGAGGTCACCCTCATGCCTTCACAACAGCCCCCTGCAGCATCGACCCCTCCACCAGCCCTGCTGACAGAGATGCCCAGCAGGCACAGCCATTGCCCCACCACAGCTCCCCTGGGTGTGTCCTGTGCCTCCTTCTCCATGCTTCCATCCTCATGCCCATATCCCCATGCCTCTGTCCCTGTGCCATGCTCACCTTGGATGAGGCCACTGGCAGCGCCTGGGATGCCCTCGATCTCGGTGACATTGTTCATGGTGAAGTACTCATCACAGGTGGCGTTGAGGAAGCGGGAGGTGCAGAAGAGCTCCCAGAGCTTGGAGCCCACCGTCTCATTCCCTTCCATGACCATCTTCGTGCAGAGGTCGAAGCCGTGGCGTGAGAGGGTCCTGTTGCCCAGGAGGCAGATCCTGGGGCGACACAGGCAGTCAGCCATGCGCCTGAGTGCCCCAGCCCCACTGCAGCCCTGTGGGACCCCACACTCACGGGAAGCTTGGTGGGTCAAAGGCCGATTTGATGACACCAGCGTAGATGGCAAGGATGGAGAGGATGACACAGCCCAGAAAGACCAGGGCAAACTTGTTGACGTACTTGACGCCCACGAACACGACGGTGGCCATGCAGGTCAGCACACAGGTGCCATACACACGCATGTTGTTGAGCATTGCAGCCGCCTCCCCGCTGGCATCCTCTGCCTTGAAGATGGCCATGGCTGGGAAGATATAGGCCTAGGAGAGAGTCGTGGCATCACTACTCAGCTAACAGTCTGCACAGGGGACCCCTGAAAGGGTCCCTCAGCCCCTCTGCAAAGCCTCAGTACCCTGATGGGCTATGAGGAGTGGGCAGCATGGGCAGGCAAGGGCAGAGCCACACTGCCTGGAGCTGACCCCTTGGCACTATGCGGGGCAAGGACCAGACACCTACCAGGAGGATTTCGATGGTGCCCAGGATGTACATGGCGCCGGCAAAGGTGGTGCCCAGGTAGAAGCAGAGCCCCACGGCCCCACCAAACTCAGGTCCCAGGGAACGTGAGATCATGTAGTAGGAACCACCCGCTGCCAGAGAGAGCAAAAGTGGGTCTCAGCCACACCCCAGTGATACCTCCAGCCCTGTCAGGTATCCCGGAGGGTAAAATGCAGCCAGGGCAGCCCTGGGCCCCACTCCTGCATCGAGCAGGATGCAGAGCAGTGGGAGTGAGCACACTGGCAGAGTCATTCCCCAGGAGGCAAGAAGCCAGGTGAAATGGCCAGGGGGACATGTGTCCCCTGAACACTAGACAGGAACTGAAGCCCCAGAGACCTGGACCATGCCCTGCTCCGTGCTCCCAGAGGAGCTCTTAGAGCAGGGCTGCCGGGATCGATGGTCCCGCTGCGGTGGCAGGATGACAAATAGCTTTAATTACACCCTGCGCTGGGCTGTCAGTGCCGTACCCAGCCCGGCGCACTCCCGGCTCCCCAGGGAACTGCAGGGCTGGGCGTGCTTTGGGGAAGCATCCAGGGCACCCGCCGGACGGACCCAGCAATGCCTCCCAGGGGGCAGAGCCCACATATGGCAGCGTCCCTGTGTCCCACGGTGGGAGACACGGCCCCACCGCCCAGGCCATGGCACCCAGCACGCCCGGCTCCCATTCTCCTGCCGCGTTATCTCCCGGCTCCCCCCGGCCTCGCCAGTCTGGCGGAGGGAGGAGCCGCGGCTGGCGGCTCTCGCTGCCATCTGCACCTCGCGGCTCTGGGGACGGGTGGCGGCTCCAGCTCTGCGCTCCCCCCGGGCCGTGGGGATCCCTCGCGGGCTGGTGGCAGGAGGCTGGGGAGCGGCTGGCGAACCCGCGGGATTCTCTCTGGGAAAAGTCCCTGCTGGCACCCGACCCGAAGCGAGCAGCTCCCCACATGTACAGCACATGCACGGACACGGGCTTGACTCTACCTGGCACCACGCCGTTGGTGGCGATCGCGCTCATGGAAATGGCCGTCAGCATCGTCTGCGGGGAGAAACATGGTGTGGGCACCCGGCAGAGCTGGGCCAAGGGACAGGGGAGTGGAAGGGAGAGCTGGGGCCATGCGGGGACATGAGGGCCCCTGGGGACATGATGAGATGTGCCAGAGGGTGGGAATGCCCAGGGAGCACGATAGATAGATGTATGAGTGGATGAGCAGTCAGGGCTGTTGGCCATCAGTGCAGCTGCAGGGGCTGAGCCCCTTGGAGAGACGGGCAGGGCCACGGGGACCTCAGGCTGCACAGGACACTGCCCAGGGCCCGCCCACTCAGCGTTCACCCTGGGGTGGCTGTCCTGGCAGGATGGCTCACAGCAGCACAGCAAGGTGCCAGAGCAGGGAACCCCCAGCACATGCCCCTGCATGGCAGCTGTGATCTGGGTCACCATTTGAGCACCGTTCCACTGCTGATTCCTCTGGGAAGCTGAAGGCTTCTCCTTGCTGTAAGTGGGGCAGGGCAGGAGCAGGAGCAGGAGCAGGGCAGGGCAGGGGCAGGGGCAGGGGCAGGGGCAGGGGCAGGGTGGGGGCAGGGCGGGGCAGGGTGGGCTGGCAGCTAGTGCAGCTCTCCACAGCCCAGACAAGCTGGTGACCACCAGACCCCAGGCAAGGCCAATGGGGGCACATCTGGCTCTGAAACTCACACAGGAGCAGCAAAGGAAGACCATGCAGAAGGACTCCATGATGCCAGCAATCCCCACCACCCAGGTGAGACGCAGGAAGAGGATGACGCCAAAGATGTTCTGGAGGCAGGGCAGGTAGACGCCCATGAAGGTGCCCATCCGTGGAGCCTGTCAAGGAAACAGCAGCCATCAGGACTCAGGGGCCTCACTGGCAGAGGAGCAAAGGTTCCTGCTCCTCCTGTGAAGCAGCCAGGGACCCCAGGTAAAACTGCCCCCAGTTGAGGCCAAGGGACCCCTGCCCCCGGGGCAGCCTGTGGCCCAGCACTGCAGAGGCAGGGGCTGGAGAAGGAGCTACACCTTAGTCCTCACCTGCACTGGCTTCTTCTTGCCCCCGTCATTGTTCTCGGCCTCCTCATGCTCCCGGCTGCCCTGTGGCAGGTTGGTGTAGTTGGCCAACCCACTCAGCAGGGACGAGACCATGGGACTGGTATCCATCTCCTCCTGTGGAGAACAGAGCCCCGAGCTGTGAGGAGAGTTCCCTGGGACCCCAGCCAGCCCCAGGACCCGGAGATCTCACCAGATGCCACCCCACTGCTCCCCGCTCCAGGAGCAGGTATGGCAGCAGGGCAACCCTGGCCTGGGGGTCCAGTGTGTCCCAGTGCCGGAGTGCAGGTCAGGGCACTGTGGAACAGCTGCTCAGCTTTTCCCCCTCCCCAGGACCCTCCCTGCCCCACTACTTGCACACCCTACCTCAAAGAGTGCCATGTTTTTGCCATCATACTCTTTGCCCTTCTCCAGGTCCGTGCTGTTGATAAAGGGGCTGCTCTCCTTGGGATTGCCATCACCTGTGGAGACACCGCCAGGTCAGTCAGGCAGCCCCTGCCTCCACCCACACCAGGAGAACATCCACCCCACAGGGTCACCACTGCATGAGGTCAGGGCTGCCATCAGCTCCACTGGAAGGGCTGCTGGGGCTGTGGCCACCATGTTTGCACCCAGTCCCAGCAACGGCAGCCTCTGCAACATCCCCTCCAACACCACACAGGGGCTGCCATCCCCAGGAGCCACGTGCCACCCTGCCCAGCTGTGCTGACACGCAGACCTGCTGGAGCGCATCCACGCAGTGAGCCAAGCAACCTGGATCCAGGGGGAATCCTCTGGCGGGACAGCTGGCAGCAATAACTCATGGCACAGGTGCTCGTGGGTGAGCACACCGGCACTGCCCACAGCACTGTGTCTGCAGGGGCAGGATCCGGCTGGCTGCTCAGTGCCAGAGCAGAGGGGATGGTCCCGGCACGGTGCCTGCGAGCGAGGCGGGTGGCCAGGTGTCTGGTCCTACTCCCAGACATGCACCACAGGAGTGGGGGCCACAGAGCAGGAAGGCATCCAGCAGTGCCACCACTGAGGGCAGGTGGTGCCCAGGGCAGCAGAGGCACCCACAGTGGTGCAGGGCCCATAGACCTGCTAGGATGGAGCCACAGCCACTCACTGCATTAATGACCTAGTGCAGAAGAAATCCAGAGTTGGCTTAATAGTGAGGAAAACAGCTGAGCTACAGAGCAGCAGAAATAAATCAGGCTGGAAATGGAGCAGCAGTGAGGATGGTGCTGCTGGAGCAGCACAGCCCTGAGTGGAGGCCCAAAACAGAGAGGAGCCAGGGCACAGGAGACAGGAGCCAAAGGACACAGTGCTGGGCACAGTGGCCAGGTGGACGATGGTCTCCGTGGCATGGAGTCCTCAGTCCTGGATGTGGGGAGAGAGGCTTCCTGTCACGCACCTGTCCCATCATCACAGCCCCACAGTCAGAGCAGTTGCACTGCCAGTGGCCACTGCACCACTGGACAGGTTGCCTGCATGGGCAGGGTCACAGACAAGCTCCACACCTTGGGGCCAAGGCAAGAGATGTCCCTCCACCATCCTTCAGCACGGAGCCAGTAGCACCTGGGCACAGAGGGACAGTGCTAGGGCAGTGCAGCCACCCACTCACAGTGGCAGCCCCAAGACAGACCCCGTGACCATTTGGAGCAGCCTGGTCCTTTGAAGCCAGCCAGCCTCCTGCCAGTTGACTCATGTTCGGGATCCTGGGAGCCAGCGTGCAGCGGTGATTCACCATCTGCAATTCCCCAGCAGACACAGAGCTCCTGGCTGACCAGGAGGTGAAGCCCCAAAAGCCACAGGTGTCACCAGCCTGAGGGCTGGCCTCCACCTCCTGCCATCCCTGGGCTTCTCTGGTGTTGGACAGCAGGGCAACAGTATCCCTGAGGGCATGGCCAAATCCAGGGCACAGCCCACAGGCTCCTTCTGCACAGGAATGGTCATGGCAGTGGCACCAGGACACTCCAGCCCACGGGTCCTGCCAGCCTCACTCTGGAGCCCCCTTGGACACAACCCCAGCACCTCAGGCTGCACCACTGGCACATGTCCTGCCCCATATCCCCCACAGAGGGTCTCAGCATGGACCCAATGAGCTCCTTGCTCCAGTTTTGTTCTGAAGTCCTAACGCTCATTAGGTAACAGCAACAGTGTGGGCTGGCACCCATCCGCTCGCCACGGCTCTCGCCCACCCGCACCAGCTCCGGGGACTGCGTTGACGTGAGACATCCACCATGCCAACAGGACACCCTTCAGGCTAATGCTGGGGCCATCCCCAGTGTGGGGACACAGGGGCAGAGGATCAGGGTGGCTGGAGCCCACCTCCCACTCGGGACTGACTGGGGTTGGGTGGCACCCAGGGGGCACAGGCAGCCTGTCAGGGGGACATGCTCACAGCCTGGCGAGGCTCTGGGACCCCTCCGGGGGAGCGGAGCCCGCGGGGGCCTCGCCTTGCCGCCTGGTACCCAGCCGACGACATTACCGTGCAGGTTTCCATGGCAACGACGAGCCACGGCCGCCTCGACTCCCGCTCTTATGTAACGGCGCAGGCAGCCGGACTCTGGCCCCACATGGCACCCGCGCCCTGGCCCACTGGCTCCCTGCGGTTGGCGCAGCCAGACCCCCGGCCCCAGCGCACCACACCCCGCGGGACTGGCACTGCCTGGCTCCACACGACAGGCGCCAGCATCACCCTGGGGTGCCCGTGCTCCAACCCACGGCACCACAACAGCACCCACAACTCGGAGGGCCTCCACCCCCACCTCGCCCACCGCCCCCTGAGCCGGGACCGCGGCCCGTGCTGGCATCACCCGGGTTGCCAGGGCCGACGTGGGGTTCAGAGCCCCTCGCCTGGTGGTGCCGCTGGGAGGACCGGCTCAGGGAGAGGCCACGGGCGGGTGGAAATGAGGAGTCAGCACGGCTCGGGGGACCGCCTGGCCTCTCGCCTCGCCCCGGCCCCGCAGGCTGGAAGGAGTTAAGCACCAGGACGCGGGGTCCCAGGTGAAAAAGCGCTCCCGCTCCTGCTCCTGCTCCTGCCGGAGACCATTTTGCCGCAGCGGGGCTGGTGCAGCCTCTTCCCGGCAGCTGCCACAGACCCGTGGTCTGCAGAGAGGGGCGGTCAGGGCAGGCAGGAGCCGGCAGGGCAGAAAGTGCAGGAAGGACAGGCAGGGTCATTGCACCGTTCTCCACCTGCCACTGCCACTGCCAGCCCTGCCCGATGTCACCAAGGGACTGCTGCCTCCCGGCCCTGGGGACACATGGGACACTGCCAGCACTCCCAGCGCCCGCGGCCATGCCCGTACCCCTTTCCCCCAGTGCAGCCGGGGCTGAGCAGCGGCGAGGCCGGAGCGCTGGACGGGGCTGGCAGCACCGAGGCCAGCAGCCCATCCAGGAGAGACAGAGCGAGCGGAGCAGAGCCGAGCCGTGCCAGGCTTCGATCCCGGCGCTCAGCCGCCCCCCTCCCCAGGGATCATTCAACATGAATCGGCCTTTTAATTTGCTGCGGCGGCTGGAAGGGCTGGCGGCGGCATCGCTGGCAGGAACCCGCAGCCCCGCCGTGGGCACCGTGCAGCCCCGCTCGCGGCAGGGTTTCCACCAACCTGCCTGCCCAGGGCAGCCCAGAGCTGACGCCGGCAGCCCGGGGCCCCAGCGCCGAGGGACCATCACTGCTCTCCCGGAGCCCCCCAGGGCAGCGCTCGGGCAGAAGCCACAATTTGATCTTCTAATGGCTTTTTACTTAGCCCTAAATTGGGTTGGGAAGCGTCATGTCCCTTATCCCAAATCCTCCCTAATCGCTTTACACGGCGCAGGGCACCGAGCACTGGCCAGGGGAGCCCCAGCAGCCACTCTCCATGGGCTAATTAGCCAGGGCTGCTGCCCGCTCCTGCCCGTCCCCTCCGCAGCATCCAGAGCACGATCAGCCCTAACCAGGGACATCGGGCACCGGGGCTGCGGCACTGGCCGGGAGGAGCACTGGGTGAAGAGGGACGTGGCGGGGACAGCCCCGGCCCCATACCCCCTGCACCTTCGTCTGTGCTCCTGCACAGGGCTGCTGACGGCTCCGGAGTCCTCTGTGCCACTCCCCGCCCCAGTCCCCCAGCCCGAGAGGCAGCAGCAGTGCGACGGCTGCTCGCGGCACCGAGGGCGCCTCGGGGCTCCCCTGGAGGCGCACAGGACACCTTGACTTCTGCCACAGGACACCTTGACTCCCGGGGCTCTGCCTGCAGCAAGGAGCACCCCAGGGTGACCCCAGTGGCCCGGAGAGCACATGGGCGAGCACGTGGCCCTGGCTGATGCCGCCGGCTGCTGCCGTTTTGCAGGAGCTGCTGGCCAGGGAGGCCACACTGCTGTTCTGTCACCCCTAGCTATCAAGGGGACTTGGTTGCACACACACTGACTGGCCCGGGGCTGCCGGCCTGAGGGGCCTAAGGTGGATGGGGATGGCCAAAGGGCCTTGTGGCAGTGGCACTTCTGCATCCACACAGGCTTTCTTCTCCCCTGTACAATGGTGTCTGACAGCTGCCCTGGCGACAGTGACCCTCGGAGAGGCCATGCAGCCCCTGCAGCCCCACTGAGGCAGAGACCACTGGTGGCAGGAGTAGCTCTGGCTCATGCTGGCAGCGTCACGGCAGTGCCAGCTCCGGCTGCAGCGCAGGGGGTGGGGTGTAGGGGGGGCGGGAGAGGGTAGAGGAGGGTGGGAGGGTGGAGTGTGGGGGTGGGATGCTCCCTCTGCCCTGGGGCTGCATTTTGCCCCTCCAGCCGAGAAGAACACTGAGTGGCCTTTTGGGCTGGATTCCTTCACTGCCTGACCCAAATTGGACCAACTGCTACTTCAGACCTATCCTCTTCCTCCCTAAACCCAGGATTATCCTCCCTTTGATCAGCCGGCCCTGCAGCGCAGGATTTCCAGCACAGGCGCTTTGGCTGGCTGCATTTAAAGAGCTTCCCAGATTCTCCGACAGCCCAAGTCCTACCTTAGAAATGGCCATGGACACAAGTTCCAGCAAAGCTCTCTGCCCTCCTCGGACATCCTAGTGACCCTGGACTGGGCAGCAGCACAGCATCCTGCGGTGGGTCTGCACTGTCATCCCCACACCCCAGCCAGAGCAGTGTGAGCTGCCAGCCTGGACGCTGCAGGGTCCTGCTCCCCACTCCCACCACCTTCTCAGAGGGTCTGTGCCAGTCTGGTCCCTGTTGGGCTACTGAGGCTGGAGCCCTTCCAGCCCTTGCCATGCAGTTCGCACAGGCTGTCCTGAGCTGGACCTGAGCACGGACACTGCTGGCCTTTCTGATAAAAATGGCTTAAGTGGTACCCAGCTGGGCTGGGCTTGGCAAGTCACTGGACGGCCAGCACTGGAGCAGCCCGGACATGTGGAGGGTGCCTGCTGATATGCAACAGCTCTGCCACCCCCTAGGCTGTCCATGGTCCCTGCAGACAGATCTCATGCTGGGAGTTCAGCATCACCCTTGACACGGGGGGACAACTCACCTCCCCGTATAACCCCCCCTTGTCATGGGTATGAGGGGCTCTGCCAAGCCGCTTCCTACAGACAATCCCTGATCTCCCAACCCTTCCAGGATCCTGCTTCCTCCACCCCTTTGCCCGCCATCCCACAGGGCACCATCTCTCGAGGCTCAGCTCCAGGGACAGTCTGCCTGGTCCATCTGTAGTGGCACTGTGTCCAGCCCTCCTGCCAGGCCCCGAGAGAGCAGAACTGCCTATCGCCACGCCGCCGGCACTGCCACGATGGAAAACGGTGAGTGGGAAAGATCCTGGTGCTGCAGAGGGCAAGGGGAGGGCAAGAGCCCAGGGAAGGGCACAGCCGGGGGCCAGTGCGGCAACCCTGGCCCGGCAAGGTGCCCCCAGAGGGCTCCTGCCAGCCCTGACCTTGAGCGGAGCTGCAAATAAACAAGCAAATAAACAGGCTGGGGTTGGAGGAGCAAAGAAACACACAGAGCCTGGCTGAGGCTGTGCTCAGGGCCCCGCTGACGGCAGCTCTGACCCCCAAAGCCTCTGTCAGAGCTGGCCGTGTCCTCCCGGCTGGGGCTTTGGCAGATGCCAAGAGGGGAGCTGGTGGAGAGGACCTGAAGGGGTCTAGGAGGGTCAGAGGGGCAGTGTAAGTCCTCCTGGACACACACTGCAACCTCCTGGATCCAGCCCATCCCTGTGCCCAGCAGGAATACACGCAAGAACAGGGCCTGTGTTTCCTGGATACCTGGGGCTGGACCTGGCCCCGGGTGGAGCTGGGACTCTCATACAGTTCGGCAATGCCCCGTGCCACGGAGGTTCGGGCCGAAGCGACAGCAGCGACGGGGCTGCTGCGGGGCCAAGCGGCGGGCAGTGGCCCTGCGCCCGGGCTGCGCCAGGGCTGCAGCGGGACGGGGCACGGTGCGGCACGGCACGGGCTGGACCGGGCCGGCTCTGCACGACACGACAGGGCTCGGTTCGGCATCACCGGGCTCGGTTTGGCTCGGCTGGGCTCGGCCCCGGGTCGCCCGGCTCCTGCCGGCCCCGGCTGAGGGCCCGGGCGGCCGCTTCAGCACCGCGGACAGCGGCGGCCCCGGGGGGCGGCGGGTGCGTAGGGGGGCGGCAGGGACGGGGGGCGGGAGCGGAGAAGGGGCCGGGGGGCGGCTGCCGGAGATGGGGGGGCGGCAGCGGGAAGGAA
>VWZD01010232.1:0-98291 GCA_013396695.1 Sakesphorus luctuosus
TCTAGACTGGGGTTCTAGGCTGTAGTTCTGGGCCACGGTTCTAGACTGGGGTTCTAGGATGTGGCTCTGAGCTGGGGTTCTAGACTGTGGTTCTAGGCTGTCTGGATCTCTTAAGGTCTGAGGTGACTGATGAATGCATCCTTAAGGACCAGAGAGACACCTGTATAATGTGGATGCCTTGTAGCCAGTAGAATCTCTCCATGTATGTGAGGTGAACTACTGACCAATAGTGTCCTGGCATGTTATATGTAGGAGTAGATAAAAGTGAAGCTGTTACTAAAATTAAAGTCCTTTGTCTTTGGTGAGCCTTCTGATCACACTGCAGCCTGAGTGTCTCTGCCTCCTCGACCGCCACAAAGCTGATCTACATTACACCAAGAAAGGGTGACCCCAATAGGCTGAAGGTACAAATATTGCATGTAACTAAGGAGGAGTTGCAAGTTTTCTCTCATGTGAAGGTGATAAATATCTAATGAATAGATGTAGTTGTACAAGTGTTTCATAACCAAAGACATTTTGCAGCAGTCCTAAACTGTGTATTCAGATGATTGTTGATCAGTGCCAATAGTCTGACTGAATGCACACCTGGAGAGATGTGTGCCATCTTTGTGCTCCTGACACTTCTGTGTCATTTCCTTACTTCACATCGGTGTTGAAAAGACCTGGAGAGAACTGGTCTTTTTGATTGTGTAAATGAAGAGTATGGGAATGGATGAGGTTTCCTGTTACTGTTGTTTGGAGGGAATGATTAGAATCATTTCAACAGATTCTGTTTGCATCCCTGACATACCTATGGCCAGAGGATGTTGGATTTATATGCTGAAAGATCAGGAAGATGAGAATGGGTATCTGCCCACTGAAATTAGATCTTCCATCAGTCTCTCTAAATTTTGTCCTGCCTTTTGTGTTGGCTTTGATCCCAAATGTGATGGATCAAGGGTATTGGCTTCAACTGAATGATTTATGTTACTCTCTGACTGCCATTTCAGACCTGTTGAGATTTGATATACAGGGGAATGGTAAGACAGAATTTTCCTGTCTGAGGATTTTTCGAGTGGTGGTCCAAATAGTACATGCCCTAGAGAATGAAGGAATATATTTTCCATAACTCAAACATGATTTGTTTCTGTCATCAGTGGCTGCAGTCGCTCACAACATTCTTCCATCAGCTAGACAGCTAATCCAGTTAGAAAAACTCTTGTCCACTTTCCACTATTCCTTGAGTGGTGTGGCCGTTTCAAACACTCCTGGAGAATCCAGGAGAAACTGGACTACTTAAGAAACCTTTAGTGTATGTGATGATGTCACCAAAATCGAAGATAGAACTTTACATTAATGTGAATTTATGAAATATCTTCCATATCAAATGATACCATGCACTTTATGTCTCAGCCAGTTAAACTTACAGGCTCTGGCTCTCATCCAGAGACCTCTGGAATAAGTCTTTTCTTTGACCTCATGGACTTTGTAATCCAAGCTGTCTCTGTAGCAATGATTTCATATGCCATGTACATGAGACTGCTGCAGTTGTGACTTATGTCAGCTTACAGGAGAGGGCAGCAATAATATATACCAGTTCAGTTAAAAAAAAAAAGAAAGAAAGAAAGAGTTGTTTCCAATTGAAACCACAAAATAAATAAATAAATGTAAATAGGTAAAGAGGACAGTAATCCTGAAAGCTGTCAGTTACCAAGGCCTTGGTGTTAACACGGTCCTCTTGAAAGAAAAAACATAATAACTGTGAAACAGTAGAATGACTTGATGTTAAAATATTCCCTCATAGTAAGACAAAATAACTTTCTAAGTCACCAATATCAGTTTTCTCACCATCCTAATGTCTTTGGTTGTTTTCTAGTCAATCTTTAGGCCCACTACTGGCTTTTCTCCTTCTCAGCTGGGTAGGTTCAGAACATGAAGCCCTCTAAAATGGCATGAAGCTCCCTAAATGCCTTCACTCTCAAATGAGTGAAGGCAGTCTGCCTACTCTTCCATGCTGCAGCTGGTAATAGGCAAGTCAGAGGGGACGTGGCAGGATTAGCCACATGTTGTGCTTCATAGAACAACCCCCTGCAGAATCCTTGTGCTTAGATTGGACTCTGTAACAGATTAAAGTTACCAAACACATCCAAGACAAAAGCTGGGTTTTTTCCAGACTTCCGAAGTGTCAGTGGAATGACTTTCTTGCTAAATCTAGATGAATAGACATTACCAACATCAAGAAAGGGCTAAAGTTTCTGCTTTCCTTCTTCTTCTTGCAGATTAATTTGGCTTATTTCTCTCAGCCTGGTGGTTAGCAAGAAGAGAAACAAATATGTCCTAACAACATAACAACAAACAAAAATGTACCTCATATTGGCTAAACTCCTGTACACCTCATAAACATGTAAGGATGATGTAGTGTACTGATTCCATAACCACCAGCAAATGTTTTCAATGGGCAATTTACACGTTAGGTTACATTTTGGTTTTGCATTCCTTACAATATTTGCAATACATTTTGAAAATAATAATAAACTTGTTTTTATCCATGAAAACCCAAATTCTCCCTTCAGGAAGTTTGTTTGCTGTTTTCAATATTCATCATTATATTTAGTTCTCTTTCCAGAGTACACATAAGGTGTGCAGAATGTTCCCTACCAAGTGGAAATAGATTATTTTAACAAATGGGGCCTTGATCACTGAAAATGACAGCTCATATCCCACGTAAACTAACCATAGATGGCCAAGTTCTCCACCCCAGCTAGGCAAGCACAGCTGCATGACAGACGCAGGGATAGGAGTTTCCTTGTCTCTCTTACACTTATAATTCATTTTCCCTAAAGTCTCATGAACAACAGAGAATGTTGTGGCTGTATCACTGGGGTGGAACTGTGTGCATGAGGAAAAGAGTGTGCCCTTGCCTATGCACACACAAAGAATAAATATAACGGCATTTGTTAGAATGGCTCTGTGGAATTTAGACTCCTTTGTCACCATGGACAAAGTAACCTTTAAGGTTGAAATGGAAGTGTATTTATACAACAACATCAGTCTTTTTAAGGCATATAGTGTTACTGCTTAATTTATATTTATGGAGTTCATCCATTAAAAAAGTCAGATTATCATTTAAAGCAACATCTTAACATTGTGCTTCTTTCTCTGTGATTTTACTGGAAAGCTAACAGAGGTGTGAATCTGAGTGTACCTGACTGGTTCTAAGTCTGTGGTGGTTAATTTATATTTATGGAGTTCATCCATTAAAAAAGTCAGATTATCATTTAAAGCAACATCTTAACATTGTGCTTCTTTCTCTGTGATTTTACTGGAAAGCTAACAGAGGTGTGAATCTGAGTGTACCTGGCTGGTTCTAAGTCTGTGGTGGGAATTGCATCTGGTTTCTCACTCTTAAGAGATGGTTGAATTCTTAGGTAGGTATCTTATATACCTGAACAGGCCAAGTTCCTTATTCCAAAGTTTTTACAAGCTTGGGAAGGAAACTAAACTGGATCCCTCTTTTTGCTGCCTTGATAGTGAGGTTCAAAGGTTCAAAACCAAAGCTGAAGAACGGTTGTCAGCAAGAGCTGTTTTAGGGGAGTTTTGTGGTGCAAAGAGGATGATCAGACAAAGCATTCTTAAGGGCACTTCACTAGCAGTACACACAGAGAAATTATTAGTATAATGGTCTAGGGAGATAATCTACTGTAATAGATTGGAAGAGCCTACATAAATTAACTGGTGAAATATTATGAGCAGAAAGTCAATCTGCATTTTGTTGTTCTTATATTAGGAAAATGGCAACACACAAAGGATTTCTAAATCTTTCTGTATGTTGTCTATAAATTACCATTCCCACTAATTTATTTTAGATGCATTCTATCATAAAGATTGTATTTAATGTGGTAGAAGATAAATAATTAGTGTGACAGCATTAGCCATTAAAAAACAAGGGAAAAAAAGATATAATAAAACACAGAATAGAGCACATATGCTATGCAGAGCCCTAGTAAGATTAGTTTCCACAAACAAATTTATAACAAACAATTAGATGATGAAATGCAATATGATTGTGATGATGATCCTTCAGTTCTTTTATATCAAGAAGGGATTTAACTCCAGGTAGGTGTGCATCTATGACAAATTTAGTTACCTCCAAATGTTTGCTGTGACCATTGGTAACTGAGCAGATCTCAGGAGTGAAGCAGAGATTAGTGGTTGTCTTGGCCACAGAAACCTCAAAGTGATTGAGTTTAAAATTTCTCTCGACAGAAGAAGAAGTGCCAGCACAACCTCAGCTCTGGACATGAGGAGAGCAGAATTCAGACTGATCAGGGAATTATAAGTAAGGTCCCCAGGGAAAATGTTTCTGCAGGTGCTGTGGTCCATCAGTGCTGGTCACTTTTCAAACATCACCTCCTAATGACATAGGAGCAGGTAATTCCCAAATGCTGGAAGTCAAGTTGGTGAGGCAGAAGGCTAGCTTAGCTGAGCAGGGATCTTCACTTGGACACAAGGCAAAAAAGGAAGGTATATTCCCAGTGGAAGCAAGGGGACATGGGAAGAATACAGAGATTCTGCTTCTTACTGTAGGGAGAGAATTCATGCAGCCAAAGCTCAGCTGGAGTTGAAGCTGGCAAGAAATGTGGGGGACAACAAAGAGTGTTTTCAAATACATTAATGGCAGTGGGCAGTATAGAAGTATCATTGGCCAATTACAGGATGAGGATGGTCACCTCATGAACAGGGACACAGACAAAGCAGAGGTATTTTATCCTTTCTGTGCCTCTGTCTTCAAAACAGATGACAGACCAAATGGGTCTCTGCCCCGAGCTGGAGGACCATGACTGCAAGAATGATCTTCTGCTCCAGCTGGATCCCTACAGATCTATGAGGCCTGATGTGATTCATCCAAGAATCCTCAAAGAGCTGGCTGATGCCATCGCAAAACCTCTCTCATTGATTTTGGAGTGGTCTCAGGAATCCAGAGCAGTCCCGGTGACTGGACGCTGGTGAATGTTGTCCTGATTTTCAAGGACAAGAAGAAGGACCTTGCAAACTTCAGCGCCTGCTAAAGTAATGGGCAAAATTATTCTGGGAACTATTGAAAAACACCTGAAAGACAACATAGTCATTGGCTGCAGCCAGCATGGCTTCATGAGAGGAAAGTCCTGCTTATCCAACCCGATTTCCTTCTATGAGAAGGTAAGCCACCTAGCCAATCAAGGGAAGTGAGTTGATGTAATGTCTTTGGATTTCAGTAAAGTTTTCAATAGTGTCTCTCACAGGATCCTTCTGGGCAAAATGTCCAGCACACAGCTGGATAAACACATCTCATGGTGAGTGAGCAATTGGCTCATGGGTTGAGCAGAGGGTAATAGTGAATGGGGCGACATCAGACTGGTGACTTGTCACTAGTGGGGCTCCACAGGACTCCATCTTGGGCCCTGTGCTCTTCAACATCTTCATAAATGACTTGGATACAGGACTGGAAGGGATACTGAGCAAGTTTGCAGATGACACAAAACTGGGAGGAGCTGGTGACTCGCTCAGAGGAAAGAAGGCCCTGCAGAGAGACCTCAACAAATTAGAGTACAGGGCAATCACCAACAATGAGGGAAAGTACCTCATTCTGCACCTGGAATGGGGCACACCCGGATGTACATTCAGACTGGGGAACGAGATGCTGGAAAACAGTGCCACAGAAAGGGACTTGGGGATCCTGGTCAATGGCAAGTTGAATTCACATTCAACTTCAGCAGTGCCCTGGCAGCCAGGAGGGCCAGCCATGTCCTGAGGGGCATCAGACACAGCATCTCCAGCCGGTCAAGGGAGGGTATTGTTCTGCTCTGCTCTGCACTGGGGCGGCCTCACCTTGGATATTGTGTGCAGTTTGGGGCACTGCAATATAAGAAAGAGATTAGAAAGTATCCAAAGGAGGGCAATGAAGATGGTGAAGGGCCTTGAGGGGAAGCCGTATGAGGAGCAGTTCAGGGCACTTGTTCTGTTCAGCCTGAAGAGGAGGCTGAGAGGAGATCTCATTGCAGTTACAACTTCCTAATGAGGGGAAGAGGAGAGACAGACACTGATCTTTTTCTCTGGTGACCAGTGACAGGACCCAAGGGAATGGCCTGAAGTTGTGTCAGGAGAGGTTAAGCTCAGATATTAGAAAGAGGTTCTTCAGTCAGAGAGTGGTTGGGCACTGGAACAGGCTCCTCAGGGAAGTGGTCACAGCATCAAGCCTGACAAAGTTCAAGAAGCATTTTGAAAATACTCTCAGGCACATGGTGTGACTCTTGGGGATGGTCTTGTGCAGGGCTAACGGTTGGACTCAATGATCCTTGTAGGTCCCTTCTAACTCAGCATACTCAGAGATTCTATGACTTAAACCACTATAAAATGTTTTACATAGGTATACAAACAAGAGTACTTTTTTTTTCAAAGCTGTTTGTGACACATTCCTTTGATCCAGTTAACAATATGCAGCTTTACTCATGTTTGTCATGTCTTTGTAATTTTGTGAAAAGAAACAGGCAAACAGAATTTATAATGACTGAATTATGCAGATTCTGGAAATGTTAACCAGCTCCTATTTGCAAACAAATATGCCAAATACTCCACAGCTAAATATGACTGACAGCTTAGGAATTGGGATATGACAGGACTGAAATTAAAAAGACACATGAAAAGAACAGAAAGGGTTCAAGGGTTAGGACTAAGAACTATGTTTTACTTGTTAGTTTGCTGGCATCTTACTGATGGACATTTGTTGCACTATTTGAATCATATAGTGAAAAGTATTTCCTCCAGGAAATAAAGCAGATAAATTTATTACATATTTAGGGTCAGAAGGAAACCTAAACATATTTTCCTATTCAAAGTTCAGTGACGCTTTTCTCACAACTTGAGTTTGATAAGGGACAGCTGATGTATTCAAAGAACAGGAACTGAAGCAGGAGCATAAACCAGGCAGGGGATGAGATGTAAACATAAACATGCCCATAAAAGAGTCGATACTGTTGAAGAATATGGACAGTGAAGGATGTCAAGGCAGGAGGCATCATATGGAGGTGAAGGTAGTACCAGAAATAGAAAATTTCAATTTCCCAAAATAATGCTTTTAAACAGTGATATTTTCTGTTTAGTCCAAGGGAAAGTGTTCTAAAAGGAATACAAATATATCTTCTTGTAGGTTTTTAGACTGTGACTATTTAGCCATTATTTGTTTTGTTTTGTTTTTTTTCTATCATAAAACCTCTCCATTCACAACATTCCAGGACATCACATTCACATCAACAGTGAATTTGCAGTGAATGTCCAATATTACCTAATTAGAGTGGTACAAAAACACAAGAATGAATTCTTCCAAGTAATGCTATCCTGTGCAGTAGAAAGACCTGAACAACTGCTTTCCATTAAAGATTAAACTGCCTATGGATACGGTTCAGTAATAGCAATGCAAGGGACAGTTACTGCTCATTTGCCAGGGCTGCCTTTGTTCACACAACATTACATTTTGTAATGGAGCACTAAAGAAAAGTGAAACATCAGGGAGGGTGAGCTTGATATCTTTTCAGTTCCTTCCTCCCAGAGACAGAAAGACATAAGCACTCATTCTCTTACTGTTTACAAAGAATTTAGTGTCTCTGATGTGGTGCTAATCAGGTGCGTTCTTGTTTTAGTTACAGCTTGGAAAAGCACCTGTAATCCTACAGATTCTATATGCAGTGGTAAAGTTGCTAAGGATCATAACCAAAGTTATAAAAAACTGTTTTACTCTTCACTACAAGATCCTACACTGTATTGCAGTTCTGAAGATTCAGGGAAGGATTTTGCAACTGATACTTCAGGGGAGGGGAATCAAGGCAACATTTTGCAGTATCAGACATAATGACACATTTTCTCAGAATTACAAGATTTAGGTTTGTTTCTTTTACTTGTTCTCAAATAATGATAATGTTCTGTCTTATTTAAAGAACAAATTATTTGACTAAATACAAAGGAGTTCAGCTATGTGCACCACAAGGTCTCATTACACTTATAGAAGGGTGTTAGAGTGGCATCATCCCAGAACATCTGAGGAAAGGTATCTGAGTTAAAGAATTGAATTTCACAGTTCTCATAAAATTTATTTGGTATTATTTTTTCTCTTTTGTCTTCAAATTAGTGTGTGCTTTTTGTAATATTAATAATTTAATAATTTTATTCATTTTCTTTGGACTGACAGCAGAAGATTTACCATGCTTTTATGCCATTTCCATCTTAAAATTCTTGTAGAAATTTTAGAAAAATGATGCCTAACTTTAAACACATAGCAAGTTTACTTTCTTAAGACACCTTTATTTTGTTAGTTCAGCAACCCTATCAAGGAGCTATTTTCCTTGTTTTAGTAATCATGTGCAAAAATACCTCATTAGATTTGAGGTTTGGAACATTTCTTTTCACATAAAATACCTATCATCATGATCAGTATAGGTTTTTTCACGGAGCCAAAAGCTCTCAAACTAAAACCAAAATTCATTCACGTATGTACAAAGAAGGAGAAGATAATTATAAGCAGTAAACTTTTTGTTAAAATGATTAGCTGTGATAGCATTTGTTAAGGCAAATACAACCTTTTGTCCATCATTCACTCCTTAATATGTTTTCTTGCATTGCAGGTTCAGTTCAAGTTTTTATACTACTGTTAAATATTGATCACAAATAAGAATATACTAAAAGATGGAAAGTTTTAAGACCTATTTGGTCATTTCTCTCTCCAAATTGTTTTCTCCACCTTTTATATGGTATGTGCATGTGATTCTAAAATGATGAAAGCCTCACATTTGTATTAGTTCACAGAAATGGTAATTACATCTTTGTTTGCTCAGTCCTTCTCCCCATGGAAGTGAAATTGGGAGGCTGCACTGAATCAGGTTTAGATGGCAACGGTTTTAAAATAAATCTGTGGTCTTCATCACTCCAAAGGACCGAGTGTTTACATGTTCAGTATCAAACCTGAAATGCTTTGGATTTGTTATAAATAAGTTGAGGTAAAGTTGAAGATCTCCCCGTTTAGTACACAGCAGGTAGGTGAGCATCCCCACAGCTCTGTGCTTCAGATTATTCTGTCTCTATATCTACGGATAAATCTAAACACTGCAAGGCAGCTTCAGACACAGCTTTCAGGTACACCAATAGATCCTATGACAAAGAAATGTATTTTCATTTTCTCACACAAAGTTAGAGTGCTTAGAGCTGTTAACCTTTTCTACACTGTTTTATCATTCAGTGATATAGGCTGTGTGCATTGGTGTAAAAGGAAACATGGGTGGTCGGAGTTGAACCTTGGACCTGTGTGAATGGTACACCATCAGTAGGGTTTCAGGGCTGACGTACTTAGTTATTTTGGTTGCCAATAGAACTGTTCTGGACACCGATGAAATAAGCCTGTACTGAAAGCATCCACAGAGGCCCTTTTGTACATCCAGTCCTTCCTGTTTGCTTCTCTTTAATAAATGGGAGCAATCTACTTGAGGGTAAATCTTTGCTCAGATTTTCAGAATAGATAAAGAGAAAAGTAATAAACATAAAAATATATTGAATTGGAACTAGGGATGTTTGGATCTGATTCTTTAAAGAAAAAAATCTTTCAGGTTTGAAAAGGAAAATGTAGTGCTCATATTATGCTTTCATGCTCTTGAGGAAAACAAACCAGGTCTTTGCTTATTTATCAGACTGAACTGAGGAAGACTGTGCTGTGTGTGCATAGAAGTTGCTAAGGGCAATCATTTAACTTAGTTACACTGGCAGCTGGCTGTACCTTGTGTACATATAAGCCACTCCAAAAATTTATCAAGAAATTTTCCAATTAATTCATAGAAGTTAAATATTAATGCAAAAGTAAACAGTCTGTTGACTTGCTGTGTGGCTCATTAGGTAGGAGCATAGCAGCAGTGTTGAAATAGTGATAGTTTCAAGAAATATATGCTAAACCTCGCTCTCTTTTCACAGAGGAGCTATGTATCTGAAAGGGAACACAATAAATCCCACAGTAATTTGCAAAGGGAAAATCCCAATGCAAATAATTTTGTCCTTTCTCTGATCATACCAGGCATTTTTAGCTTTGCAATGTATTCTGTAGCATGGACTATAGTGCCCTTTAGTCAAAAGTTATATGATGAATCTTCTGGGTTTAGAACAGTAGGATTGCTGATGTTTTTCAGCAGAATGACTGTGTAACTGAAATTGGAATTCACCTCTGGAGATCACCTAATCTCTAACTCCTCTGCTCAAGACTGTGTCAGATAGAGCAGCTTGGACAGATGTGGTGAGAGCAGTGGATATTGTCTACCTCAACTTCAGCAGGACTTTTGACACTCTCTCTCAGAACACCCTCACAGGCAAACTCAAAAGTGTGGCTTGGATGAGTGAACAGTGAGGTGGATTGAGAACTGGCTGAATAGGATATCCCAGAGCATTGTAATCAGTGGCACAGGATCTAGGTGGTCTGTCACTTGTGGTGCCTACTGGACCCAGGATTGTCTAACTATTTGTCAATGACTTGGACAAAGGGGTAGATGTGACCTCAGCAAGTGCACTGATGACACAAATCTGAGAGGAGTGGCTGATACCCCAGAGTGCTGTGTGGCCCTTCAGAAGGACCTTAACTGGCTGGAGAGATGGGCAGAAAACTGTCTGAATTTCAACAAAAGGCAAATGCGGGTCCTGCACCTGGGGAGAAATAACCCCATGTAGCAGTAGAGACTGGGGATCAACTTGCTGGCAAGCAGATTTGTAGAGATGGACCTGGGGGTCCTTGTGGACAATAAACTGTCCCTGAACCAGCCAAGAAGGGCAATGGTACCCTAATAGTTCTTTAGGAAGAACATTGCCAGCCAGTTGAGGGAGGTGATCCATTCCCTATACTCAGTCCTAGTGAGACCTCACCTGGAGTGCTGTGCCCTGTTCTGGCTGCTCAGTGCAAGGGAGACAGAGCTCCTGGAGATGGTTCAACAGAAGGCAACAAAGATGATTAAGGGACTGGAGCATCTCTCTTATGAGGAAAGGCTGAAGGAATTGAGCTTGTTTAGCCTTTAGAAGAAATGTCTTAAAGCAGATCTTATCAATGTCTATAAATAGCTAAACGGAGGGTGTTGAAAGAATGGATCCAGGCTCTTGGTGTCACCAAACAATAGGACAAGAGGCAATGGGCAGAAACTGTTGCACAGGAAGTTCCACCTGAATATGAGGAAGAACGTCTTCACTGAAATGTGGATGACCATGCACTGGAACAGATTGCCCAGAGAGGGTGTGGAGTCTCACTGGAGGTGTTCAAGAACCTTCTGGGCACAATCCCATACAATGTGCTATGGGATGACCCTGCTTGAACAGGGAGGTTGAACCAGATGACTCTCAGTGGTCCTTTCAAACCTGATCCATTCCATGATCCTGTGATTTACTCAGAGTTGTGTGTCCAGGCAGCTTTTGAGTATCATCATGGACAGAGACTCTGTAGCCTTTCTGGGTGACCTGTCCCAGCATATGACAACCCTCACAGTAAAAATAAAAAATATTTTTCTTACATTTAAATGAGATTTCCCGTATTTCAGTTTGTGCTCATTGAATCTTGTCAGTGGAGACTGCTGTGTCTTGTCCTTTCACTGCCGCTTCCTCCTTACTCCCCACAGCCATCAGGAGCACTGGCCAGAAGAAAGACAGCAGAAATCTTTCCATTCATATATGGTCAAACTGCTGGTGGCAGGACAGTCAGTGGGGAGCTGGGGTAGAGACATGCCATAGATGAACGGTCGGGGGGGTAGGTGATTTACAGCTAAGCAGATCTTGGCATCAGGACAGGTCCTTTTGCAGAGTGTAGGCTTTGGAGCAAGATATGGTCCTGTAGATTCAGTGCTGGGCATTAGAAAGAGGAAATGTCTACAAGAAAGGAAATGCCATTAGAGACAGGCAAGGCTTATGCTGAAGGAGAAGCTTAGAGGAAACAAGGCTCTTTCTAGGTATATTCTTAGGTGACAAGCCTGTGACTTTTTTTAAGTTACCTTGGACTCTCTGTAGGTTGCTGAAGTTTTAGGAACATGCCTGTGCATTGCAGTTATATATGAGTGCATTTCCAAAGGTTTTATCTATTCAGGTGCAACAGGCAGAGAGGGGATCATTTTAGTCATGGAGAAAAGGACAGAAAGAAATTGTAGCAAATTATTTTTCTTTATGTTTTTAGGATTTTCTTTCTTTAGTTTCTAGTTTTATTGCTTTAGGGACCAAGATTTGGGGATCAAGATGAGACGATGTCTATAAATGAGCCTATGTATAAAATTTCCTGTTCTCACAATTGTTGCCAAGAATCTGGCATTTTAGATGAAAATTGTAACCCTAATGATTAATTTCAGATCTTTAATTCAGTAGATGTCTCCAATATATTCTTCTTTTCGATACTGCTTTCACAAATGTCACTTCAAAGAAATTGATAAAATGATTTTGTTTTTAATTTGGTATTGGTTGTATGGTACAACCTTATCTAGATGCCTGTATTCCATCATTTAACACTTCTCTGATTCTCCATTGTCTGGCTTTAGTGTAACTCAGAAAGGACAACAATGTTGGCAGGAGATGAGCAGTAAAGGAAAAAAATCAGATCTTCATTTGATATTTTCCCTTGGGATTTATAGTTTATTAAATTACCAGAGTAGGACTTCAGATATTTATGGAATAATTTCATTTTCAGGAATAGAGGTCCTCTTAGATAGATAGCTTCTTTAGGGTTCTGTATTATAATGACCAGTCAGACACCTGAATTAATAGGAGTCGAAATTAGAAGGTGAAATGAAGAATTTGGCTTCATTGATTCTTGATTGGTGAAAAAACTTTCTTGTATCATTGAAGCTATACTATCTTATGAACAATCAACCCCAAAACTGGCTTTACCAAATCATGAATCATTTTCAGATGTCAAAGATTTCCAGCAGTTTCTGAATACCTTTGTGGATTGGAAGATGAGTTGAATTTTATGTAGAACTACTTCCCCTCCTCCTTAAAACAGATGATCTAAAAGACACTTGAGTCTCTCCAGCTCTGGAACTAATTTTTCTTAGTGGCAATTTTTTTGTATAAAGCAAGTTTTGATTTCCTGAGCTAGAAACACTCTGAACATCTGAAAAATCTCTCCCCCATACCCATGCTCTTGAAAGAAGCATTTATTTGGTCAGGGAAAACTCACAGTAGAAGTAAACCTTAGAGACTTGCACAGCTAAAACAAAAGGTTCTGAAGTCTTTTGAACTGAACCCAGCATCCTGACTGTAGATTTAATTCAAATAATTTCTATTACATATGTTTTTCCTGCAAGGAAATGCAGGAAATTGCATGTATTGTTTTAGAAATTGCTTTCTTAAATACTGTAGCTGTCTTTCCTGGTGACCAGAGGAGACAGAGTTAATCTGCATCCAGACATTAGTATGTTTTGCTGTAACAAATCTACAGAGCTAAATAAAGCACCATATTATGAAGCTGTACAGGTCATTTATTATATAATTCAATTAAAATATTCTCCTATTTGGTATTTTGGTGGGGTTTGTTTGTTTTTACTTTTTCACTGTACTTACCTTCAATTGAAAATGAAACCTAAAATCAAGTTTTAAGTATGAGTGTCATATGTTTAATTTATATTTAATATTTGCAAATATTTAGTCCTAAGGGAAGAAACTAGTGCTGACACCAATTTAATTTAACTGAGTACTCATGCTGGGACAGGAAAAATTCTCTTTCCCTGTATCTCGTAATGTGTGTTGGTAGATAACCTAGAGGTGTACTTTTAAAATATCTTTTCTTTTTTTTTTTTTTTTTTGCAACTTGCCAAAGTGGCTTTTTTTAATGCTCCAGGCAACTATATCTCACAGGTTTCTACAAAGCCAGTGCAAAGCTGAGATGGGTTGGTTTTGTTTGCTTGTTTTCAAATTGCTCATTCTGAAATTTCAGCTTGAAAATTGAAAGACAGTCACAGCTTTGCACATCAATAACAAGGATCTAGGATGTTGGTTGTGCCTCTAATCATATCCATACAACTCTACTATCATCATGATCTGTGCTCTGTAGATCTGTGTAGTGGATTCATTGCCTCCTGAAAAGGCCCCACTGTGCACTTAATAGTGAATTTGGTCAATGGCCTTGCTGGTGAGGTTTTAGCTCTGATCAAACCCTTAATTGGGGTACTCTCTGATTGTTAGCAATTACAAAACTCTAAGGCTGGGCATAATATATGCCCCAAACGTGCATGTTTTCTGGTCTCTATAGTGGAAATCCTGATTTATGCACTGACGTTCCTTCTTGCACAGGGCAGGGCTTTAATACTAAGTCAAACAAGGTGCTAGCTAATTAAGGACTGTGATACTGTTAGTTAAAAAAAAAAAAAAGAAAAGAATATTATCCTAGAAAACAAGAAAACCAACCAACCAAAAAGCAATACAGGTCTTGGAGCAACAGTAAAACAGTATATCAAAAACCCAGACTCGCACAGAGGTCAGACTGTGTAGTACAGTGTGTCTACTTCAAACTTTCAGTAAGATGAATGTGTTGATGTAGGAGTTGATGTGTCTGTAGGTAACTCCTTGCAGCACATGAGCTAACTTGTTTAAAGCTAGTTTAAGTATCTCTGAACAGCATCACAGTTTGCAGAATACACGTCTTGGGCCTCAGTAAACATCTTCTTCACATTAGAAACCTTTCTGACAGAAGAAAGCAGCCATATTCTTCTTTCTTTTGAGACAGAGATGGAGGAGAAGGAAGGGTCTTAAATGGCCTAGTAGTTAGGCCTACCTCCTTGAAGATTTAAATTCTGTGTCTTTGATGAGAATGGATGAATTCCAACCACTCTCACTTGAACCAGGAAGGTGGAACACTGTGCAGTGTGTTGCTAACTCTGGCTGGCCCATTTGATGGTGGATTCCTTTCTCTAGAAGGGCTTACCATTCATTGTATCAGAGCAAAGGTTGATGATTAGGGCACTCTCTTGGGAAATGAGATGTTAGGGTTCTGAATATCTGTATGCTTAGGAACCTATTCAATCCAGTCCTCTCACTTGCTGAGTCCTGCAAACGTTAAGCTGTTGTGTGAAAGGCAGATTCCCACCCATCCTTTTAAAAGACAGTGAGTAAGACTGCATTTTCTGAGGAACCTCTTCTTGTCAGTGTGCTCTGGGTATTATTCTGTAATGATTAATGTTTTGGATGCCCCAGGGGACCTACACATTCCTTTGCCAAATTTCTAGATCCTATCTTGGGAGGGATGTGAGAAATAGGCTCTGAGCTATTTAGACTAGGGCAATTCTAAGCATGTACAAAGCAAACCCCTAGGAAACTTTCAGGTCAAAAGGGAGGAAAGCAGTAAGTTTTAAACATCTTTTGCAGTATGAAAATATTGCTAAGTATTTTGGATTTTAGTTTGAATGTCTGGGCCTGACATCTGAGTCAGTTTTGTTTCAGAAACTTGAATTATTTTCTGAATATGGCTAATGGTGACTAGAGACATCTGTAGTATTCCAGGTACACACAGGAAGCCAAATGTCAGCAGGTATGAAGATACCTTTTTTTTTTAGTTTTCCATTTAAGACATATTTACATTTTGGCTATTTTAATGTGAGTGATATCTACGTGTGAGTAGTTACTAGGGGTTTTGATGGACACTTCAATTTCTTGGTACTCAATTTACAAACTCATTTTTCTACTGAATAATGCTGTTGTCTCCTCTAAAACAAACTTCAGCTGACTCAGAAATTAGCTGAAAAAATACTAAGGAGCTTAAGAGTGTAAGCCAACAGGAGCCCTTAAGAAGGTAAAACTTTTGACATTCTCATGTGTCATGTGAGTAAATTAATCAGAAGACATACCACATGTCATATCACATAACTCTTCTTAGTGTTTTCATAACTATTGCTTTGCAGTGAAAGGTTTTACACAATTTCACATATCACAGAGAAAACAATATTAAGATTTTAGGATAGGTAAAGAGAGCATTGCTTCATCAGAACAATTCAACTTTTTTGGATCAGCACTTACACTCCAGGCACAGACAGAGTGATTTTAAATTTAATCTAGCTATCACCTCAGAAATTAGTTCCCATGAATTCACACCCATTCACATGAACTTACTGCGTGAAAGCTCTCACCTCTGAAAAACAAAGTTCAAAGTTGCATACGCTTTCCTGACCGGAATTATTTGCAGCTCAGTTTCCCTTGGTTGGGAGATAAAGTATGACATTCTTGTCTGGCTCCCACTGTTCTAAAGGTATCTAAAGTGCTTTGTTTTTAGAGGTTTGTGGGGATTTTATTCTTGTCACCTTAATGATTGTGTCTTAGTTCAGTGGAAATCAGGTGCTATTTATTCAATTTCTGCAACACCCACTTCATGGGAACCTGAGTGCCATTAGCTCTGCCCATGGCTTTACAAAAACAATTCTATTCTGCTTTGGGAATGCTAAATGAGACTGGCTGGGGTCAGACATAAAGGAAGCAGGAAGAGAACAGCAGTGAACAAGGAAACATTAGTATGAAAACAATTTCTACATTTATGAATCATAGAGCCTTTGGTGAAATTAATTAAACAAAGTCAGGGGAAAATTCAGAGAAAGAGTTGAAAGGTAAAATACCTCTGTAAAGGTGAAAGTTCACAGTATTATTTGAAGTGCCCTCAAGAATGTTCCATATAAAAGGAAAATGGGAAAAATTGGAAGTAAATTGGGTTTTGTGGCTAGACACAGCATATTTTATTTTACTGTTACACTAGAGGAAACCTGTAATACTTTTAAGCACATAAGCCTGTCATCAGGTGATAGACAAACTTTTGGGCTTCATGGATAGAAAAGCTTTTCCATTTTTCCCACGCTATGAGAGGCAGTAAAAGGATCTTTACTACAACCTTTGGATACGTCCTTGTCTGCTTAGAGCATGATCGCTCTTGCAAATGTGTACACACTTCCCATTTTCAGTCATGTCACAGCTATATTTTTACTTCTATGGCCAGAATTTAGAAAAGGCGTATATTAACCAACAGATGTACACCCCTGAATTTGGGGAAATGAAACATCAACTCTGTAGCTTAAAGAAAAAAAGATCAAATTAGATTGATACAAATGTGTACAGCTGTGTGCAATTTTGATAATATACACCTTTTTTTTTTTGTACAATCATGCTTACTGAGTGTAATCAGGTCCACTATTGCTACAGTGAAATTTAGCATTTTTTTATCTTCTTGTGGTGTTATGGGGTTTCTACACAGGTTTCTATTGTTTGGAGTGCAAAATAGACCTGAGATTTTTCTCTGCATCTATTTTTTTTTTGTTTAGATACCTGTATATGTTCTTGCCAATCTTTAATGAGTACGTTGAGGCTCACTATCAAGGTGAAGAACAAACAAAATCATATCCTAAAACAACCTGTCCTGCCCTCTACAGGTTTGCATGTACATTTTAGACAGGATTCTTTCTGCCTGATCTTTATATTAGTTGCTCTAGCTAATGGAGAATGTTGTAACCTTTCATTCAGTAAAAGAACCATAGAACAGTCCTGTATTTCAATATTTTCAGTGAGGAAAAAAAGTATTTGAACAAGGATGCCATGAATGACTATGACATAGACATATGTTTCATTGCTCTGTGATGGACAGGGAAGAGGGGAAGAATATGGGCATTGGAAGAGTTGTGGGACAAAGCAAAAGAAAATCATGTGATTTGCTGTCGACAGAGCATTCTACACTATATTCACTAGTGGTGGAAGAAGATGGGAGAGTATTTTCTTCTGCCTCCATATCAATCACTGACATAAGTGTTATTAAAGGTTTTATATAAAACTATTTCAATAATACTCTATAAAAGAGTATGTTTACTTTCTCAGAGTTTGATTGTTAGGTACAAAAATACCCTTTTTAATTTTTAACTGTTCTACTAGAAGAAGAGCATTAAAATAACAACTGGCATATTAAACTAAGTTAGAAGCTTCCAATGCCATTAAAGCTGAATGTTTATTCTTTAAACCCCATTAATTGTATTTGAAACACTTGGATTTGTGAATTTCTGTCAAGGCACAGTCCTCAAGGAGAGTTCTTTGGATTTTATTCGATTTCTTTTCCAAAGTCAGCGACACTGAATGTCTTGGACTTATATATCTGGTAAGTGTCCCCCAGGGCCAGAGACCCAGAAATTCTTGCAGCTGTTAGTGAAATGGATGCTGGTCTTGTCTTAGAACAGAAGCTGAGATGAGCAATACAGCGCTTTGTTAAGCTACACTAGTGGATGAACACTGGTCAGTTAGTTAAGATGAGATTAAAGCCTGAATACTTTGGACTTACACTTTGTTTGCAGTTTGCTGATTTGTTGCCAGACATGAGGAAACTGTTTTCTTCTGACTGTGGAGTAGCTCTAAGGAAAGGCCTTTACAAGTCTCTTTACAAACTTAGTCTCTGTGAGAAGAACATAGTTTTCAATGAGCAGTTAAACATCACATTTAAAGTCAGAATTTCCTACAGACTTCAATGCATTCTAGTTTTTGACTGCATGCCATATACATGACTACTTTGATTTTGTACCAAAACACCATGAGGGGATCTCTATCTATAGGAGAATAAAGTCTGTGAAGGTTTTATTGTTGCATTTAACCAAATACAAATTGCACAAACATGAATCCCTGAATCAATTTAGATTTGCAAAACTCTCACTAGGTGGTTGTTTCAAAATACTTGCCTGTGGAAAAATTTCCCCCCTTTTTTTTTTTTTTTTTTACTTGCAGACTTTGTATTGCAGAGCAGTGTAGGAGCAGGATTTTAATTTTCTTTTGGTTTTAAGTTTAGATGTTCCTAGTTTGGGGCTATGTTTGAATCTAGACAATCACACAGACATTTCAAATTGTAAATTTTATGTCAACAGTTGAATCTAAACTTTCTTAAAGGTTTTGGATGGTGATGGAATCGCTTGGTATTTGCGACCAGTCACATGTGTAAGTTACAGCAAGGAAAATGAAAATTGCGAGGAATGACTTTCAGGAAATATTTTTGTAGCAATTTTTTGCTGCTTCTCCCCACTCTCATACCTCCAACCAATCTGTAAGATCAAAATATATTCAGTTTTCATTGTTTTCAGAAACTCATGTCAGGCACTGGGGGAGATGTGCATGTAGAAGGTTTCACTGCATACCAGTTGTAGGACGGAGATAAATGATCCTTCTTTTGAACGCAGTATGTTTGAAATCTGGAACGTCCAATGTCAGTAAGTGGAACAAAACCAGGACAAATGATGGAATCAAAGTTTTACATCCTTGCCCTACCCTAAAAAGAAATAAATCTGAAAAAGTGCCAGCATGCCTGTACTTACTTGCAGAAGACTGTTTGCAGTCCCCTTGTTCCTATTTCTTGTGCTGACAACTTCCAGCTGTGTGGCATATTTAAACTGGGATAATATAAGCCTACTGCTAAGATGTACAGTACTCTCCAGTGAGCCTAATACTATCAGTTCCATATTTAAAGACTTCTGAGTAAAGACAGGAATAAAATACAGGCTTTAAAGTTTTTAATCACATTTAGAAAACAAAGGGTTTTTCAAGTTTTGAAAAGGTGTTTGGTCAAAAGCCCTAAGTGTTCTGTTCAGAAACTTCCTTTGCCTTCTCCTAAAGGTGGTCTATAGTTTTCTGTCTTTACCAGCTAACTTAACAGCACTTAAGATTTTCCCTTTAAAGTCTCTACAGCTACTTCTTATATCGGAGGCAGTCCTTGAAGTTTTAGATTGCTTCTCTAGAAGTCTATATTTACAGCCAAACCCCTTTCCAAGGTCTGGGCACATCTTGGAGTTCTAATGTAAAGTCTGAGATGGATACTGGGAGCCCCTTTTGAATTCCTTTCAAAGCTTTAAACCCCATTTATTCCCTTTTATCCTTCAAAGAAAGACATTTATTGATTTAGATTTTTTTTGTTTTAAAGTAGAGCCCAATTGATTTGGGAGTTTATTATTGTTGCACCTGAATGCTGGAAGCATGTAAACTTTCAAGATTGTTTGATGGCCAATCTTAGTCTCAAACAACCCATTTGATTTCAAAGATGACTCTTATGGGCATAATTGTATGCCCATTTATATTCATATTTATATATATCTTCATCTTAGTTTGCATTTACATATGTGTGTTCATTTCTCTCTATATGCATTCTGAGATATATCTCTATATATGTGTGTCTATACATCTTGATGTATTAAAATAGTTTTAAAATTTGTATTGCATTTCAAATCAGCACAAAAGTGTACAATTTCAGTGAGCCAGCAATCTGAAAAAGTATTTTGCTTTTGAACAGTCCAAACATTTCATTTTCATTGGACATGATATTTTTGTCTTAAATTTCAAATTAAAAAATCATTTCAAACATACAAAAGGGGATTATTTTGTTTTGAAACTGTCAAAACAGATCACTTCAGCAACTCTAGGAACTTTTTTCTTGAAGAAGACATTAATTAAAACTGTCTTTGCCTTCTTTAATTTCAACCAGCTGATGTTTTCTAGCAAAATAAATGAACACACAGAAAAAAAATCACGAATGGGTGTGCTTTTCAAAGAGAATTCTGCAGTATTTTGTTAACTAATGGGCAAAATAGTATATAAAATTAGTTATAACTGTCAAATAACTTTGAGTCATTATTTTATCTGCAATATGACACATGTTACTGAAGATACAAAATGAAAAACACACATCCAGTTTAGATAAATATTCACATTTTAACGGATTTAAACAAAGATAATACAAAGTGATGGATACATAATCAGTATAATGTACTTCTACACTTAAAACCATTTTGGGCTATGGAAAATGTAAATATAAGTATCCTTTTTTTTTTTTTTTGTGGTAGGCTCCAGGCACGACTGGAACATTAAAATTATATTTATGTAGTGAGCTCTTGGTAGAAAATAAAATGTCTAATGATGTCTAAATTACTTCCAAAATATGGGGAATGGGTTTATATTTTTTCAGATCCTTAAAGATATAGTGGGCCTGTGCAGAGGCAGCAGGGTTATAGATTTAGGACAATGGTATAATTAAGGAATTATACCATTCTTTGGCTATTGCATTCCCAGAACAGAGTTTTTTATTTTAGTTTTACATAATTATTCATTGGAAACATGCAAAAGAGATGAGTGATCTTGGCAGAAACTGTAAAATGAGTCTCTCTATAGCAAGCAGAGTACCTGCTGCTCTCTTGAATGCTTTAAAACATTTTACACAACTTATGAGTAAAAAGACAGAGTAATTATTGTAATCAGAACATCACAAGCTGGGCCCAGGCTCAGAAGCATCTTAGAGAGTACTTTTATGAGTAGTTGTCTGGTATTTGCTCTTACCACAATTGTAAGAGTCATATATTTTGCCTTAACTCTTTATTTACATACCTGTATATTTAAAATACACATTTTTTTTTCTCTGAATAAGTAGTTTCGGGCACCGTTTTTCCTTTTCAATCAATATGTGCTAAAATATTGCAGTTACATTTTTTTCTGTGTTTTGGCTTTAGTTTTTATTAACCAAAGTCCTTTCAATCCACATATTTTAGTGCTTTCCAGTTTTGCCCAAGCAGCTCTTCCAGGAGGTCCTGTTGTTTTCCCTGTGAGGAGGAAGAGAAATTGTAATCAAATTTAGTGTCTTTAAAGCAACTCTGCTTATTTACCATATATGACTGTCCAAAGGCTGTTTTCTGTAAGTAATGGAGGAACTAGGAAAGAAAAAAATTATTTCATTATTCCCAGAGTCAAGGCTCTTTGAGCCTGCAAGTAGATTCCAAATATTCTCCAACTCCAAAATATACTCTCCAGACTTTTCTTATGAAAATGTTCTTTGATTTCTCTGAAAAATAAGTTGGAGTGTTTCTTGCTTTATTTTACTCCTCTGACTTATGAACCGGCTTGGGTGAATTATGTCAGACAGCAAAGTAGGATCCTGAGGCCAAGGCCAAGCTTGATCTATTCCCTGCAAAGCAGCCGGTGACGCTGGCCCAGCAGGAGGGTGTGAGGGCACTGACCTCCCCAAGCTGCTGGGAGGTGGGAATGCAGCAAGCTGGAGGCAGCAGCCATGTGAGCTTGGAGGCATGTGAGAGCCTGTGACTGCTGCCTAATGCTTTCTGCCTTTAGCATTCTCTTTGCAGTTGTTGCCAGTCAGCTCACCTAAGTAATTTAAGCTGAATTTTTCCATGAGTTCTTTCTTCATTAATTTTTTTTTTTAAGTTGCAACAAAAATGTTTCCAGGAAAAAAAGGTTGGTGAAGAACAGGCAGTTTAGACAGTAATTATTTTCTGCATTTGTTTTTTTGAGCAGCTGTGTGTTGTCTGTGGTTTGAAAACATATACTAATATTTAATAGTGAAATGCCTTTTGTTGTTCCAATAAATTTCACCCTGTTTAAGTGAAGTTGCAAACAAGGGGGAAAAATTGCCATTTTCATACATGTAGTAGGATTTTACATCTTTTACTTACTTATTTTGCTGGTGGTATTACTAATTTTCAGAAGATTTTTCAAACAAAACAAAACACTTTTCCACAGGAAGCTATCATTTTATAATAACTTTATTCTGAACTAAGACATAACAACTGAGAGACATAAAATTAACGTAGAAATATCAAAATATTTAATTTTGCCCAGTTCATCCCTAGAAGTACAGCGATGATGTATAAGAAGCTAACCAAAGTGCAAAAGAGTGATGTGATGCATCATGCAGAAAATTTTGTTTCAAGAAATAATGTTCTGTGGAAAACCAATTTGGTGTGTACTCCCACGGCTTCTACAACAAATCTCTGTGTAAGAGAGATATTTTACTCTGTTCATTTCAGTAGAGACTTTTCCAAGGAAGGATGACCACCATTTTTCAAAACTGAGCTTGAAATGGATATTAAAAAAATTAATTCTGTAACATTTTTTAAGTTGCCTTAACATGGTAAGGATAATGTTGTTATTAATAATGAAGAATGTGATATATTGGTCCAAGAGTGGAATTAAGAAAGAATGAAAGTCAGAGGTCTGAGAGCTGCTCCAGAGAAGTCAAAGAAATATAGACAATCCATCTAAAACTTATTCCTTCATTTTTCAGGCCCCATTGCTATTTCCTAACCTTTTAACAGAGCAGACAAACCCAGAACCAGCCTAACTAAGAAATTTCAGACATCTGTTTCAACTTAAAATACCTCTTTTGTTTCTTACTTTCATCAAGTTTCTTAGAGAAAAGAACTTGTCTCAGCCAGTGCTGTGATCTACATGAAGTAATCAATAGGAATATGTGATAGTCTGCAGTGTGATAGACTGACAAATACAAAGTAGATGAAGCACAACATGGATCTCTTGTTTCTAAAAATATTTTCCACTTTCTTAAAGGACTTAAATTTATGAAGCCCTTGGAGACATATTCCTGCAAATATAACACTTTGTTTTACTCAATTCCAATTATATTTGAAAATGTAGAAATTTCTCTGGCATACAAAATTTCAAATGCTTTATCTGTGGAAAACATGATCCATGAATTCTGGCTTTTTGTAGAGTTTTTCTTCTCAATTTTGATTTTAGCTCCTTAGGAGAAGCTACAGCTAAGCTAATATTAATCAAAACCAGCAATATTTTGCATAGAGTTGCCACTAAGGTGTTTATGTCATCATATATATTAGGGAGAAGGTTCATGCAGGGTAGGGAGAGCAGCTTGGCTAAAAGGTTAATCTTATCTTACTCAGTTTGAATGAAGACACATAAGAAACCAGCTTTTACAATCTTTTTTTTAACCTAAGTAAGGCTCCAAGTTTAGACTTAGTTTTGCATCAATGCCATGTTGACGTAGGGCCATTCTAAAAGGGCCATTAGCCTGATCCAGTGTGACAATTCTCATGTTACTTTTTAACATGGTAAATCCTTCAACCACTAAAATACTTTATAGGCATTGTCAAAACAAGCAAACAGAAAAGCAATCTTTTGGATTAATTTTTTTAAATTTACTTCAGGAGCAGCTGTGGCCCTACCAGCTACATGATCGATTTGATTCATGCTTATGCTGAAAAGAAAGGGTGGTCTCATCCTCTCCTTGCAGCAGCCATTTCTCGCTTTCTCAGTGTTTCTGCCATTACACTTTGTGTTTCCTTGCATTGAGCTAAATCACTAGAGCACAGACATTTCTGGTGGAATTCCATGGATGGGGAGAAGTTGGCAAACAATGCCTTTTTACGTGATGGATGAGAGCAATGTGATGGAAATACACAGCTTTGATACTTCATTGGGTACTACTACATGACAGTGTATTCAAAAGGTTTAACTCCACTTTATTCAACTGAAAATATAGGCAGGATGAAGACTGGGTAAAGGAGTAAATTATGAGAATGAGAATTGAAACTATCTTAAATGTGTCTGAGGAACGGCAAGTGAAATAGTATAGTAGTTGTAAGTACAAGTGCTAGGACTTGTTGCACTTGTATATGTATGGCCAGACGGCAAACGCAGATTTGGGCAGGGCTCTCCCCACATGGGTGTGCCCTTCCAGCCTGCACAGTGGATTTTTTAGGTGAGGCACAGCATGCACAGAACTGGCCCCACCATTTAAGTCCTGAGGTCCATCTGCCACGGCCGAGCGAGCTTGGACAGTGACAGTGAAGTCCTCGGGACTGTCATAGCACCCGGTACTAACTTGGGCTGACCCTGCTGAGCATCCGAGATGTGACGGGATTGGATGGCAGGGGAGGCATTTAACTGACAGCTGTTGCACTTGTTATCTTTGTTTCTGACTTGGAAAAAGCACTTAGCCACTCAGTAAATACACAGCCCTAAAATCGCTACAAGTCTGAAGCTCAGTCTAGACAATGATGTAAGAAAAGATGTCACAGTAAAAAGAAAAGCTTGGAAGGAATTAGCTTATTCTTTTATAAAACAAACAAGCAAACAAAACCTGAGAAATGAGGAATTATCCTGAAGCATTTTGTTTTCTACAGAAAAATTATTTGGGGGAAAATACAATACTAAGACGCATCAGGTTATGTCAGTGTACAGGTCGACATGAATTTGTCAAAAGTATGAATATGAAGAAATTACAGAGTATAAGACTGCTTATGAAAAGGTCATCTCATTGCAAAAGCAAAAATCACTATGATGAGCCAGAACTGAGGTTCTGGACAACATCCTACAACAAAGATACTGCCACACTGGAAGGGGTTGAACTAGAATTATTAGTGCTCTAAGCATTAATTTATGAAGTCTAAACAGCTAAATGTATGCAATTTAGCTTGACCTTATTTAGTGAAAAATTTAGGACTTAAACTCCTGGAGGAGATCTTTCCATTAATTTTTGTAGCTTCATTGATTTGGTTTATTTCCCAATATCCTGGGCCAAGGACAACTTAAGCTGGAAATCTTAGGACAAAAGCAATGAGGTACAGTAAAATAGAGAGTAAATGGACATTGAAGATACACACATATGTGAGACCCTTACAGTGTGATAAAATTGGCTGTGGAATGGTCTACTTAGGGAAAATATAAGTCAAAGTGTTCAGCAATTTTAAGGTAACCCTGAGCAAAGCCCAGTGTAGTGTGCTGAAGTAGAGTGATCTTCCATTGGCTGGAAAATGGTCTGTATTGCGTAATCTTTGCAAATACTGTTATTCTTTACAAGAAGCCACATATGAGAAGGATCAGATTTAAGTATGAATTAAGCTGTAGAGAATCAAAATTGCTTTCAAATAAAAACCAGATTTATGAATCACTTTTGTTGTGTTGTCTTGATTAAAGACAGCACCTTTGTAGACTCTTTTTGCCCATCATTGAGGTTTTGATACTTAGATGTTGTTTTTCAAGCTTGGTAAGGCACTTGATAGTAAATTAAGGAATCAGCTTTTCAATTGTATAGAAAGATCAGACTTGAGGCCCTGGTAAGTTTCTGATTCTTTGTCCTTTTTTCTTTTTCTTTTCTTTTTTTTTTAAGGTAGTTAAACTAATGTAGTAATTCAACATATCTAGAAATCCTCGTGACCTAAAAACAGGGCCAAGGAACACTGAAGACAGATTTATAAATTTGAATTCTGTTTTCCCTAAACACGTACCAGCTCAGTTCTGAATTTCCTTCGCATCCATTGCTTAGTAGTTGTGCCCAGGAATTTTTTGAAGTTGCAGAGGTATATAAGCTCAGCTTTTAATGTTCCTTTAGGTACAGGAAAAGAGATACAGTTGCTGCAACAAAATGTTCTGCACACCCACACATGGTAGACAAAGCTAAACCAGAAGGAGAAAAACATGCTATTTGGCAGAGGTACAGGTAACTTGCATAAGCAAAATCTATGACTGTAGCCACCATAAAAAATTAATTTTTATTTTAAGTTTTCTGTGTTTAAATTCATTCAATATAGAAGCTAAAAGATAAATGTCCCTAACAGGATATCCAGTGTCATTGGATAGTAAGGGAAGAAGAGAAAAAAAAATGCACAACATATTCTTTTGTCTCTGTTTTGTTGCTTGTATTTGGCTTTGAGAAAGAAGCTTTGCTTTCCTGATTTCCAGAGGATTTCTAGGCTGCTAAATTGCACAAAAAGGCTGTAACACTAAGTGTTAAAACTAAGCTGGCAACCTAGAGGTCATTCCGTCCCTGTGTTTTGGTAATATTAGTGTTACTCTGTGTTAAACCAGAGCTGCATGAATCAGTCAACATGTGTTGTCCTTGGGTATAAAATAGTGTTCTTTAGTCAGATATTTGGATGCAGGCGATACTATCTTCGAAATTTAAGAGAATTCTCACTTTTCCGCTCTAGCAACAGCCATAAACAGATGTCAAGGCTTGAAAAATGATTTCTGATGATACTGTGTCTTCTCACATTTCAACATGCCATGCTTAGAAAAAAGAGAGGAGGCAGGCAGCTGATAACCACTCAGAAACAAACTAAGATGTATGGTCAGATGAAGAATTACAATGAAATATGTTGATATTAATGCCTTTTTTTTTCTCTACCGAATAAGCAACAGATATCTCAAGGGTATTCTCTTTCTATAGCAGCGAAATCTGTGTACAACAGGACAAGTTAAGGACTTGTATGGGAGATAGTGCAGCTCACTGAAGACAAGATGTAGGGAGCCAGAGCAAACTTATCAATTACTCAGTTTCCCATAGACATTAAATCAAGTACCTCTTGCTTCAACAAAGTGGATTTTACTTGCAAATCAGCAATTAGGCTACACATAGGGCACATACCTAATAATTTCCAATTATCTCTTGCAATAGTAGACTGGTTTCCTAATTGCCCAGGAGAAAAAGTTTGTGAGAGGATGGACAGCATTTTCATGCATATCAGAGAACTCTCTATCCTGTTTCTCATCGTCCTTTCTCAGGCCTTCCTTTCTAACAGCTGGGATGAACCTGCTGTTCCCAGAGCAGCATTATTGTGGGGGGTATTAGAAGGTGTCTAAGTGCACTTTTTGAGGGAAATCGTTCCTCTCTGTGTCATAACAAAGTATTGCTGGCTTCAGAATGCGTGAATAAATACGTATGCGAGAGAGAAAATCTATGCAGATCATTTTATTTTAAAGATGAAATAACGCATTTCAGTGTTGTGTTGTTTTACCAAGTTGCCAGGAGCTTGCTTCAAAGTTCATTGTGTTGTGTTTTGTGTACTTGTGACCATGTGTAAGAAACCCACAGGTTGTTCTGTGCAATCATACTTCCTGATGTGCTGTCCTGACAGAGTGATGCCTTAAAAGCAGAGACAGCTAGATAGCCCAAAAGTTGCTGGAGGCAACCCAGTTATTACCTCATGAAAGAGCTGCTGTGACTGACAGCTTGAACTTACTGGTTTTATTGTGACTCGGATTATAGCAACAGTTGTTTTCCTGGAATCAAGTTGTACATTTTGCCTGTCTTGTTGAATGAGGTGTTAGTGCACTTGTGTGTTTGTCCTTTGTAAATTATCTAGCTGGGTCATGGGCAAAATTCTTTCTGGAGGTTAGATTTCCCTGTCTTCTGTGAGCAGCCTAGGACTCCCACAGATGCCTATCTGCAAATGAGGTGGGTGATGGCATTTTCAAGGTAATGTCTCAGTCACCAGTTCAGAAAATAGGTCCAGTACTCCAAACAATTCTTGATCGTTTAATTTCTTTCAGCAACACATATGTCTGTTGTTGCTCATGCTTAACAGAAAATAAACTATAGATTTCCCAAACAAGTGTGAGCACTGCCTCACCTGCTGAAATCCCATTAGTTGCTGGTATGTCAACTTGCAAAATAATGCTGCAACTGCTGAACAAGTCCATGCTATTTTTCCATAAAAATTCTCTCCCTCTCTCTTTTTTTTTTTTTTAGCTTACACAGCTGTCTCTTGTTGTCTTAACTGCTTGTTGATTAAAATTCTTGGCACAGAGCAACCCTTACTTGTGTGTATATCATCACTGTGATTATTTCTGTTCCTTGGGGGAATTTAAAGAAAGTAGTCTCTGATTTTTATAACAGTATTCTTTCAAGTATCTTATTTTATAGGATTTATAAATAGGGACATATTTGGTGTGTTCCTTTGATTTAAAGGAATATTTTAGAAAATATGCTTTCTAATAAGGTGGTTGTGAGGTGGTTGTAGCCACAGACCAACCAAACATGGACATGGATTGTACACTAACTCTTCTCCCAACTCCCAGTTTGGCTTGTTGGGGTTTTTTTAGTTTTCAAACCAGTCTTGTCAGGATGAAGTCTGTTCTGAATAACTTTTCCATGTACCTTGATTCTAGACTGGAAGTCTCAATATGTCTCTTACCCACAACAAAAAGTTTCAGCCTTTCTTTGCTCTGCCAGCAGAACACAGGTAGCAAGAGGTGGATTAGTACACCAGCCAGCAAAGTTGCTCTATTAGGGTGCTTAATTTTAGGAACTTAACTTTAAACACCAACTTAAAGACAGCTCTCATTAGTGTTACACAGCTAACTTGTAAAATCTCTTGGGTTTAAAAGACTGTGAATTGACAAGCGCTTTCCTTTTATTTAAACCAGAGCTTTAGAGCTATCTATGAAACAAATGATCACTTAACAGAAACCAAAATTATGCATGTTCAAATACCATGCAAGTCTACTTAAAAGTTGATTAAATTGTGTGCAAAAAATTTCATAAAATATGTGGAGAAAGTTGCCTTATGTATTATATTGATTTAGTCAAAGCCATAAAAGATAACATTTAAGAGAAAAAAATAGCAAGGAACTATATGTAAATTCAAGTTCATAAAATATTGTTTTGTTGAAATGGAAATGTTTCACAGAAGGACTTTTACTTAGACAGGTTTTTCCACACAAAATCAGTTCTTGTAAGGGCTAAAATAAAATTTAATGCTTTTGTGTCAGCAAAAAAAGTTTGCACAACCCTAAACAATTTTTCCCAGTTTAAATTCAAGAGAAGCACGGAGAATTTCTTCCTGTCTGTTGCAGAGCAAGAAAATATTTAAAATCCTGAATTCTCTAAAGGAAGAAATATCTGATTCTTTTGTGACTGCAACAATTATATACCTATATGCCTTCTCATTATATCATTTTTTAGTAAATCACTTCAGTCATAAAAGCTGCTTCAAGAGTAGGTTCATTAATAGCTGAGTATAGATTACCAAACTGTTAAAATCATGGTTGCTGGTTTTTTTGCTTTTTTTTTCTTCAGTATTGTAAACTCTGTTGTACACTAAAATCTTACCTTGGGTTTTCTGTGGTGAAATCAACAGTTCTTGAATGAGAAAGTTATGCTGTTATTGCTTTTGAAACTAATAGACTGGATATTACAAGCATTGTGAAATAGATTTGTAGAGCCACTTAATTTACAAATTCTGTCATTCATATAAAAAAAGAAAGAATTCTAGTACTTACTTATTACATCAAGTGTTCATAGTGAAAAAATATTCAGTAATATGGTGGAATTAAAATAAGATGTAAAGTAGCTGTTAATGTGTTTATGGCAGACAGTCAGCATATGTATGCAGTATTAGCACCTATGGAGGCAGAAGTTTGGAGAAGTTGGAATGTTTGCTGCTAGCAAATGTGCTCAGGTTGATTTTCTTTATCAAATGATCAATGAACCAGCATGTTAACGACATTGTCTTGGAAATATGATTCATGTTTTGGAAATATTTTAATTAAAATTCTACGCAGCAGAATTTGTTGCATAGAAACTAATGAAAACTAGATTATGCCTGGTACTAGATTATTACTATAGTCAATTAGGTACATTCAGTTTGTATGCATGCAGCCAAGCTCCTTTGAGCTTCTAGTTAAGTGTATATATATATGTGTGTGTGTGTGTGTGTGTGTGTGTATATATACACACACATATATATATATACATATAGTCTGTTTGCTGTTGTTAGCCATACACTGTTTCTTTAATCAGACATAATTCTTTTGTCTCTTTAAGCATCCATGTTTGGAGTTATAAGCATCTATGAGCAAAACAAAAGGAAAGAAAGATGACATAAAATCCATTAGAAAATAGAAAATACAACAGCAAAATAACTTTTAGGAGCACATCTTGATCTAGTATTGCACATTTTCCAGTACATGTTGTTCTGTGTATTTGTGAATTGATTGTTGGTACATGCAACAACAATATGGTTCCAGAAATATCATTTAAGGGTATCTAGATATTAAAGATTGTGATCCATTAAACACAATTTAATTGTCCTTGTAATCTATGCATTTATTATTACCATAGAGATTATAACAAGAAAGTCTATTTTTATCTTATGTAATTAAGCTTGTGTCCTAGTTTAGCAGGTGGGACCAGTTGTCACTGTGTGGGAGTGATCAAAGCTATGTATTCTACCCCCTCTATTCATTCCCAAAGTCAATGGCCCATTTGCAGCAGCTTCCCAGGGAGTCGTTAGCACCTCCACTCCCAGCCTGAGGGGGCATAGGTGCTAATGGGCCATCAACAGTCCGAAAATAGCCCATGACTCACAGAGTTAATCACCCATTGTGTGAGTCCCCGCCCCGGGGGAGGGACTGGATGCTCCCTGAGGGTACAAAAAGGGGTAGGTAAGAAGACCTCGGGAACCTCTCGTCGGACCCAGAGGAGCAGTGGGACCTCGACACGGGGAGACCACCACTCTCGATGAGACTGAGGCCATCACCTGCACCAGCAGGTTTTTTCACTTCTTTTTGCTTTGGACTTGGGGGAGCCACACAGGTCTCAGCGTGGGGCTGGCGAGGCCCTTTGGGTTTGTGCCCCAGGGCACTGGGTTGTACAGCTGGGTTTTGGGAGTTGGAAGCGGTTTCCCTTTGTGTCAGTGTATTTACCGTGGTATTGTTGTTGAATTGTATCTCTGACTTGCAGTCTCTCTCGTGTTGAGCTCATTTCTCCTGCTGGTTTGCCTCTAAACCAGCACAGATTGTATTTCGTGAAATTCCCCACTTTCCATGTTACCATTTAGTCCTATGTAGAAAATATGTGTAAAGTTTTTTCCCCTGATCAACTTTGTGTTTAATTTCATTTGGTTTTAGAGTAGTTGAAATGGTCAGCAAATACTGTTCATGTTTCAGATCCCTTACCTGCAGAATGTTCATTCAAAAAATCAAACCAAAACAAAACCCAAACAAACAAACAAGAAAAACACTAAAGCTCAGAATGATACCTTTATAAAGTGTTCATTTTATGAAACAGAGTGAAACACATAAATGCCTACATCATAGAAAGAGCTAAGTTCCCTCTGTGGTTCTGTAAACTCCAGCCAAGCTTTTCTTACTTGCTTTTTCCAGAGATGTTCCATTGTGTGAAGTTCTGCTATTGTTTGGGGTTTTTTTGAATGGAGGAACATAGAAAGAACAACCAGGGGGCATCTTTAACCTCACTTCACCCCACACTGGTTTTAAAATTCAGCTGATGATCTTCAGTAGAAAAATGAATGACAATACCAAACAGCCTGGAAAGTGAAAGAAGTGGCTGCATCAACTAATCATTCAAATCAATCCACTACATTTTAGGGTCATGTATAATATCATGGTAGTTAGTGTCTAGTTTCATTTATATCACCCTGACAGGCAAGGAGAGATAAGTATTTCATGTATTTCTTTATATCCTGATGAAAATACTAAAAAAGCCTTACCTCAGTGTGAATTATGGTCAAGTCTTATAGGTATTTTCTCTTATCTCTTGGAGCTTCAACTTGCCACTATTGAGGTCAGCGAGAGTTTAATGATTGAAAACATGTCTGCAGTGATAACATCCCTCTAGTTTCTTAATAATCAATTCAAACAGCTAATAGTTCTAAAGAAACCCTCTTATTTCTGCTCTGTTTCCTTGGTTGAACATTTTACTCATATTAAAGAAATGCTAGCTTCTTATCATTCTTAATTAATTGATATTCTTGATCTCACAGTAGGCTATAAATAGTACCCCTTTGCAGTCTGTGATATGCAGTCCTGAAGTTCACACTTCCTTTGCATGTCTGCCTTACTAAAAACCACGTTTTTCCTTTTATGCATAATAAATGAATGACTGGATTAATTTAATTTACTGAGTAGATTTAAGTTTCAAGCATGATTTTTAAGTTTCAAGCATGATTTTTAGTTTCTGAAAGAAAACTGAAATTCTGGTGTGATTTCCACGTTATAACATAGCATAGTGGACAAAAAGGCAAGTGCATTCCAGCCTAGACAAGTTTGGGTCAGCTCACTTTGAATGGCACAGGGCAGAACCCTGTCAGTGGGGCATTAGGTAAATCAAAAAAAAAAAAAAAAAAGAGAGAGAGAAAATTTATCTGTGTGATGATGCACTGCACTGCTGTGAATGATCTACAGTGAACCAAGTTTTCTAGTTTAAATCTAACTTGAATATCTTCTCATGACAATCAAGTAATTTTTTTGGGTGCAGTAAATGTCATTTCATTTCCTCTAATATGCATGTGAACCTTGTCAGTTTTCAAATAACAGCTCTCCCCTCTGTCCTTTTGACAGGCATTTGCTGCTTTTGTTTTCCAGTCTTAAAGGAGAAAACTCCTTCTGCATCCTCACTAATGCAGTGGCTCAAATTCTAGTCAAGTTTGAAGTCAGAACATAACTCACTATTCTTTAAATACTTGTAAAGATTTCACATTATCATTTTCCCTTGACTAACAAGGATGTGATCAATAGAATAGAAAAAACCCAAAACATATAATTTCAGATGTTTTTATACTTTCCGCTGCATGGTTTCTCTCTGATGAATGAAAAAAACCCAAACCATGACATGCTGAGTAAATGTTAGAGGAAAAAATGACTCCTGAAACATATTAGCTGCTTCCAATGACAGCCCCGGTCTCAGTTCAAAGGAAGTTGTCCTGAACATCACAGACACATTGGAATATGTCCTTCCCACATTCCTCTGAAACCACAGACAGGACATCCTGCACCATAATAATAAGAGCCTGTGGGTTGTTAAGAGCCAGGGAAGAACAATATTAAAATAGGGAAAGAAGTTATACTTAAGAAAGTGTCAGACATTTCTACTCTACTCAGAACTCTTAAACTGATTCCTAATCCAAGTTCAAAAGACTTGTTGGTGTTTTCTGCATAACCTGAAACATATTTAAAATGTGGTGATATGACAATAGGGTAATACTTACTATTTATTTCAGAAAGGTATGGTCTCAGTACACTTTTATATTTATTGCCCTTGAGTTTTTTTTAATGAAATCTCAGAACAAATCAAGCCTGTAGAAATAAAAATTCTAAGTCAAATAATATATCCTTGGCAGTTAAAAATACATGTATATGCTATGCTGTTTACTGGTTTTCAGTAACAAAGTGCAAATTCATAATTCATCCTGATACTTCTCTCACAAAACCTAACTGGGTGATATTCTGGGGGCAAGGCACTGCTAGCATTCAGAGATCTTTTTGCAAAGCAAATTGTACTTCTCTGTAGTGTGTACTCTATTCCCTTTTACTTCCTTAAGAAGAGGATAGATCAGAGACTAAGGAAATGTAATGGAAATGCATCCAAATCCAGTCCTCCTATGTTTGGTGAAGAGCAGAGGTTTACGGGTGCTATTTACTGTGAATATAGAATGAGGAAATACCTCACCATAAAACTACATCTGTCTGAGGTGTTCTCGAGGTACATGAGCTTTACTACCTAAGAAATACTCATACTTTCCTTTAAACAAGCATGTTTTCTATTTTGTAGTTTGCCTGCTGTATTCATAGTATTTTTAATGCTTATTCATAAAAGGAAACATTTATCCTTCCTCCACAGAGAGGCTAAAAAACTGAAATAGTAATAATAACTTAGAAAAATAGCAAGTAGTTCTAATAACGTCAGTCCTTTATAAAGGGTATTCAAATATTTCTCATAGTTTTCTCATTCAGTTTTGCTTGAAATCTTCCTTGTCATTTTATCTCCTGTTCCAAAGTGGCCTTATGCAATCTTACACTATAGGGTAGTCTCTGCTGTCCTTAATGCCAAAAGACTGTTTGATGGAATCAGAGACAAAAATGCTCCTAGAGAATGCAATATTTCACTTCACCAAAATGAAAACAAAATCTTGTAGCAGAGTTTGTTGGGGGTTTTTGTTTGGTTTTTTGTTTGAGGTTTTTTTTTCCTTATAAAGGCTGAAAGCATTTTGGCAGCTGTGCTGCTTTTCTTGTGATTTGTGGCATTGTTTATTATGAAAACAAATTGCCCATCTATTGGAGGATATTGAGCCAAATTTGCTGATGTCATTGAAGATACCCTGTGGCTTAAATCAGGCTGTTATACTCCATGCAAGAGCTTAAGAGGCTTATAAAACTGCTGCAGAGAAACATCCCAATTTTGCACCTTTGGAACATTTTTAACTGGGAACCCCTGGCAATGAGAAGTGAAAGCAGTGTCCAGCTTCTGGGTTGGGCTTCATTTTTAAATGGTAGAGGTAAAGCTTCACTGATATCTGGCAGCAGAAGTCTCCAAGAGCAGGCGGCAGGAGTCGGTTTTTTAATGAACGGTGGTCAACCTGTGGTTGATCAGCACATACTTAAACTGACCCCAGCCCGGTGTCTACCTCTTCTCTCAACAACAATATCACCATGAATGCCAGGAAAATCATTCCTCCAAGGGAGAGAAATCTCTGCTCTATCTGAGCCTCTTGCTCTGGCAAACATAGTTGAGTGCTAAAATAACAGCACAGGGCTTTTCTCCCCTGCTTTTGAGACACAATGAACTCCATGCTCACATCTGATGAAAAACACAAATAAACTTCTTTCCATAACAGTGTAGAAAAGCGGATTTCCTAAGCAGTGAAAATAATTGCTGCCCAGTGGAGGAAGTGCTGAGCCATAAAAGACTGCATCAGAACTTTCCCAAGATTTGAAAAGATCAGAAAAAGCATGACTGGGGAAAATAAGGGAAAGTTTTGTTAGTCTGTTCCATATTGTGTGTGTATTTTTGTAGGAGCTTCAGGCAAGAATCTGTTTCCCAGCTGCTTGCTGCATGAAGTTCTGATGTTCTGCATGCTAGGTAATGGGATGAGGAGAAAACCAGATCATTTTCATTCACAATAAAACGTCATGGAGCCCTTAACTGTGAGAAATACGTCTCAAATTTTATCTATTAACTGGTACTTGTACAAAGCCACACGTCACTACTATGTGTTGAATTGCATTACTACCTCTGTGATCCAGCATCAGAATTGCAATGTGTAAAAAGATCATTTTTTGTAGTGAACAGAGCCTTGCTTCATATCTAGTTTATTTAGGCTGTGACAGTGTCCTTTCATGGCAAGGAAGTTCCATTAAATATGACATTGCAACCTTTTCAGCTTCACTCCTTTCAAGCCTGTGAAAGTGACTTCTAAGATTGATGGAGCGATAAGGAGACAGCACTACCCTCTTTCACCTTGGAATATGGAAATGTAAAAATAATACAGACTATTTGCACTTCATGTCTTATTAAGATCTGTATCTTTATATATATATACACACACACACATACCCCCTAACCATTCTATATATGTAATTTGGGAATGTAATGTACTTTATTCCAAAAGCATTTGACCTGCTGGCCCAGTCTGGAGCCCATACAGGCCACAGGGCTCCCCTAGCTGGCTGCTGCCTAGCTTTGTGTAAGCACTAGTCGAAACTTTTTTTTTAATAGAAATGATCTTAGATGAATAAAACAGTTCTAATTTCACAAGTGGACTCTCCTTGGGAGATCGGATTAGATCTGTTTCCCTTTCTCTTTAAGGGAAAAAATATTTCAGCTGAAAATTGCATAATTATATTTCTTTTACCTACGGCAAGTTTTGCCAGTGAGCAACCATCAAAGGTATGCATTTAAGCAGAAAACCAGCATTTCTGGCTGGAAAGAAAAGCAACATTATCTCTACTTTGTTTACTTAACTGGACCAGCAACGACTTAGCACGAACATGGGAGTTTTGCCTGCACATGGCTAAGGGGAATGAGAGTGCCTAGGAGGGGGAAAGAGATGAAGTCCATATGTTAGATAGGGGTGTATACGCATTCATGCCCTGCTTGGAAGGTTTGGTATATATCACTGAGCAAAGCTCTGAGATGTTATCTCATTGCCAATACATCAGCCTGTTTTGCTTGGATGAAAATTGACCACCATTCAGAACCCCAAGTCTTACTCCCTGTGAGAGGCAGAGGGCAGGGTTGGTTGAGAGCATGTGTTGGAATGCCTTTAACATCTCTGAACTTCATGCAAGAGAGGTAGAAAGCAGCTGCTATTAGCACTTTTCTCTTCACTCCCATAGGAAAATTTGTTCTGTAAAATTCAAATGGCCAGATAACTATAAAGGGAGAAGAAAGAAAGTGATAATACATGCACTGTGAAACTTTATTTTAAATTGGTCTAGCAACATCAAGGAGGGGTACTCAGTTACTGCTATTATAACTACTGTAAATAAATTAAAGCTTTTTGTTACTGAAACCATATGGAAAATTAAATCTTTGTCAAAGAAATTGATACTTCACTTGGCATGCTGCTACAGTTTAAATAATTTTAAAGTGCAAATTGAAAGGGTTTGAAAGAATTTCTTGCTCTAAAAATATAGGATACAGGTGATTTCATCAAAAACACTTTCACAGAAGTAAAATATGTAAAATATATTTAAAAAAAAATTATTGTCTTGATATTCCCACATTATTTACTTTCACTCTGTTAACATACTATTAAATGCAATGTTATTTTCATGAATATACAGGCGTCATCAAGATCCCACTGAAACTAATGGAAAGAATCCCACTGACTTCAAAGACCTTGAAGCTGAGCTCTTACAGAAATTGCTAATTAAACTTGATTAGTAAGTAAGGTTGGCCGGTGAAAAAAGTTTACCAGATTTATAGCCTACCTGAATAATAGGTAGTGGAAATAGGGAAGGTCTTGAAACTTTATTGCTGAAGCTCTGTTTGACCACAACACAGCATGAGCTATGGTCCTGTATTGCTTTTCATCAAATTAATTCCCTGGTTCATAGGAGCAAGGTAAATTTTCTTTCTAACATGAACTTTTACTGTTTGCATAAGACAAACTTCCTTTTGGTTAAAACTTTTGTTATGTTTCCTTTGAAAAACAATGATACAAATTAAGGGAAAGGAAGTACAACTTACATTTATGGGATTAAATTAAAAAAGGAAGAATTATGCAGAATATCAGGGGAAACATTTGTCTGTTAGAGAAAGATCTATTGGAGTAGGGAATTGTCTCTTGCAGGAAGGAGAGGAAGCCATGTCACTTGAGAGAGTTTAAAACAGGACTGAATGAAGCACAGAAAAATCCAGCATATAAATGAGATTGGGAAATGGGCTGGCTCACTTAGTAGACATTCTGTGTCTCTGAATCCTAGAAGAATTTTAAGAGATTACAATTTTAGGAAAGCCTTGTGTATGTCTAGGCTCAGCTGTGGTACTGATAATACTAAACAGTTTACATTAGACAGTTTTCAGTAACCCATATGTAAAGCAAACCAGGAAAATCCTCAAGGAAAACAGAAATCAGAATAAGATGAAAACTAAAGCCCTGTGACTCTGAAAGGGTTCTTAATGTGCCTGTACCTTCTTATTCTTGTCAGTTTGTCTTACTGTGGTATAATTGCTTTACTTTCCAAGAGATGGGGAGGATTCTGACTTACTGGTATGAAAGACAGAGGTTGAGTGAGGTCAGTACTCAAAGGATGGTACTCACCATTAACCTAATTCTCTGGTTATCAGTGTTTTGTTAGATTAAACATAATGTATGTGCACTGATCTGGCACTAAAAAGAATCCAGTATACTTTTAGGGATAACTATAGTTTTTTACTAGACTTTTGATTCCACTGATTCAGTTACTTGAAGTCTGCAACTGCCTGATTTACTTTATTTGGTTAACAGACTTTGCTGTGTGTATTTGACCTCATTAAGTAGAGGGTGTATGCAATAAATCCTATTAAATATGGTGTAGATAATAACATTACATAGCCCCAAAAGGTCTCCTAATACTGCATGAAAATATTATTTTCATTAATATGAAAAATGCTGCTTCAGAACGTATTTTGGAAAGAAAAAAATGTTATTTTCTTCATGGCTTACTTAAAATTATTAAGGTGTTCTTTGAAGACCATCATAGCATGGCTCAGAATTAATCAACAAACTGTTCCTAAATGCCATTTGCCAGGAATAATCAAACAGGCATATGTTCAACACACAGGAAACATTTTAGAGGATTAAAAGTTAACGTGTGGAGAGAAATATGAAATCCTAAACCTTCCCCTGCACTCAGACAAGCAGACAGCCACATCATGAGCAGCTGAATCAGACTTCAGGAACTGTTTGCACAAACTATGAAAATGTTTGGCAAGATAAAATGTACCCTCAGCTGGAAGAAAATGATTCAGTGGTCACATGATGTCCCATGGCCATAGCTCTAAAACAGACCTTCAGAAACGTATTCAACATGTGTTGATGATCACAGAGATGAAAGCATGCATTGTACAGATGGGAATTCCAGTGTCTTGAGCAGAGCCTTCAGGACTTATGAAAGAGAGCATTTACAGTGCATTTTTAGGGCAACCACGGAAAAAAAAAATGCCTTTATCAATATAGGAATTATGGAAGCCTTGTTTTCTTGAACATACTAAAGTACTCACATGTACACATATGGTATTGGAGATTAATTCATCTGTCCTTTGACGACTTCCTCGTCACTGAAAAAAAAAATTAAAAAAATGACAAGACTGCTGTGGAAAGAAAGGTCTCATTTTGTTGAGTTTAAAGCATGACAAAGAAAAACATGGTCAAAATAGGTCATTGAATTATTTTCTTGATGCCCTGTGGACCTGAACTCTTTCCCTAAGGTATTTACTAAGCTTTACGACTGGGTAAAACAACCTTAGATACGTATAAGATTGGTATATCATGAAGGGATTTTGTCAAGCATATGTAAGACAGACCTCCCACCACCACATTTTTCCCCTGCAAATTTATTTATTTATTTATTTTAAAAAGATAATGTGTGTTTTGATCTTTTAAATAATCTCAGTTATAGAGTTTGTTTTATTTTCTCTGAATTTGTATATCTAGGGTACTTTTTTTAGGGGAGGCCAGTTAAACCTCAAAGCAGACAAACAGTTTCCTTAAGATTGACTGTAGCTTCAGACTGACATTTCTTAATGAGCCTAAGCCCCAAATTCTGCCTTGCTGAAAGCAGTCTAAGTTCACAGAGGTTTCTAATATTTCAGTTCAACTTTTAGATGTATAACAAAACCTCAGACCAGGCATGAAGTCAAAATAAGCAAAAATCTCTCTGGATTTTTTTTAGTGTGTTCTCTGGAAATACATAAATCTCAGTGTAGGTTTTATCAGGCATATTTTCCCTTGGATATAACCTAACCTTCTGATTTTTCTCATGAAACTCTGTATTTGTATAAAGACATGGATATTCACGTGCATGCATTTGTTCCTTAAGCTGTAAAAACTTAGTACAATTTGGGCAGATCCGTTTTATGGATATGAATATACAAATGGGATGGAATAGACTGTTTTGCATTAGGGACCTATTAGTAACTGAATTTAAAGAACCAGTCACATTTTAGTAAATTATAAACTGCTTTAGCCATGTGAATATTTTGTCAACACACAGGTATTGTTTTCAATTGTGTTAAATCAGCTCTTTGGTGATTTATGTGTGGTATAGTGAAGTTATGAATTATATCTGGGGAACTTAGAGTTAAGGCTCCATTCCTTTCCAAATATTTTTAGTTTTCAGGATGAATTTATTAGTTGATTTATGTATACTTTTCAAAAGCAGAACTACTTAAATGCTTTTAAAATGAATGGTACAATTTGAGATAGGACCAATTGTCAACTGAGATAGGTAGAATTACATCAGAGATTAAATTAGCCTAGCATTAAAATTATTGATGTTGGCCCAGAGACCAAAATTTTAACTCAGTCCTCATTCAGTCATCATTTCTATTGATCTTTGTCAGGAGTTTTTTTTCAGAATTGGATAAAAAATGTGAGTTTGACTCCATAAGCTGCATATTACTTTAATAAAATTGTTGACCTTTCTGGCAGATGATCACAGTGACAAAGTTAGGATTCTTATAGGTTGGATGGCTACAAGGTTAAACTTTGAAGATTTATAATTATAGTAAAAATTAGTTTTGCCATAGCATCCAGGCAAGAATAGACCTTTGACCTTTTCTATACTCTGTAGGTAATAAATTCTACCTAGATGTATGGCAGAGGTGATATTCAGTGTCCCAGTGAGCCACCTATGGTAGACCCTTTGCTCCAATGTACATATTTGATCTCTGCTTCTTGGATGATGCCATCGCAAATTACAATGGACCATTTAATTCTGTAATTTCATTGCTCAGATTTACCACGGCTGTCTTTGTTCCTAATACCTGTAATTATGCTTGGACTTAATGAAAAGGCCACAACAAAATGTCTGAGGAGCCCTGTAACCTGGTTTTCCACATTCCTGGCCTTTTGTTTGTTCCAGGATTTGTAGCACAGTAATTGATAATGATAGGTGGTAGATGAGATAAGTGGTTTTACTGTAATTCCAGGAAATTAGTTTACTTGCGCTCACGGCCAGAAGCATATTTCATCCAACCATTTTATAAGTATTTGTTAAGAAATAAAAAGAATAATAATTAAAAAATATAAAAGGGAAATCCTGCAGCTTTTTCTCAGTAAAATTTCACTTCTTGTTGTTTAGATCCAGTTTTAGGAAGTTTCTTGGTACTAAATGAGCCAAGATAATAACTGAATGTAGTAAAATCCTGAGGCAAATGGGCTGCTGGTGCAATTTGGCAGCATTGTTTTATCTGTGCTACAGTTTCCTCAGTAATAGCACTCATACAGTTTTAGTCATACTTCAATATTATTGCTTGTATGAACATGGCTCTGGTGATTTTTATTTTTTTTTAATGCAGTTTACAACATTTCTAAGCTACATGACAAGGTTGAAGCATGCCTTTCACATCTATGGTAAAGATCCTGTTTGTGATAAGCAGTGATGGAAGATGACAGAGCAGAGTGCTTTGAGTCAGAGGACAGTTTTCATTCATTTAATTTAAGTGATATCCTTCCAAATGGCAATCTAGTGTAATCTTGGGCCATAATTTGCAACATATCCTTCTGGGAGCTGACTAAATTCCCTCTGATTTTACAGTTCTGGATGTTGCCAAAATTTTGCATGAAGCCCAAATACCCAGGCTTCAGTGTCATCAAAGAGGCCACAAAATGTTCATGGGGAACACACCTCTTGTGTATTATTGAGGAAAACCGAAGCGTTATGGCCTTCAAAAAAGAGCTTTCTAGGAAGTCATTACATCAGGTTACAAGTGAGATGGAAGACTAATACTTAAAAAGACAAAGGATTTGTGAAGGGTAATTGCACAGCCAGTGTATCCCATTTGGAAGAAGCACTTAAATGTGTCTACAAGACTTGTGGCAGCATCTGCTGAGCACATTTTGATGCCATCCTTTATAGCTACCAATTTTTACAAGGCATGGCCGTTTCTGAAACATGTCTGAGGCTACAGTGCTAGGAGCAACGGAGAAATCTGTCAGAAATGAGATGGACTTGTTATCTTTCTTGTCTTTCTGTCACTCTTTCCACCCTTCCCTCATCTTTGCTGAGTAGTTTTCAGTAGGATTAGAAAGCTGGATAGATTTAATAAAGGATTCAACCACTTTTAGATATTTGTCTGTTTAGACCTTTTAGCACAACATACAGGAGGGAGATTGAGTGGAACCTCTTTCTTATGGCAAAAAATGTGTGATTAGAATCACTAACTGCATTTTATAGATCCTAAGAGATGGTGGTAGTTGAAGTATTTTGGATCTCTTGCACTGATATCAAGAAGCAATGTTAAGGTCAGCATGGGCTGACAGAGAGAATGTATTGGACCTGTATTTGAATTTGTCCTTTGACATTGTGCCCTGGATCTATACATCCAATGATCTGAACTGTACACAGTCACTAACTAGCTTTTGATATGCAAATAATGTGTTTACAGGTAAACCGCATGTTCTGAGACTGCAGGAGACACCTCCAGAAACCTAGCTGGTGTCATCAAAGTGCCAAACACTGAGGCACCTGTATGAGATAATTAAGGGACGAGTTAAAATTGAGTTGCTCCAAGGAAATTGTCAGAACTCAAATTGTCCAGAACATTGGAATATCAGAGAGTATATCTTTGGTGTAATATGTAATATTCTTTGGAGAAAGAGAAATTCTAATATGTAGTCATCTTGTCAGTCTTGTAAATGGTCAGTTGTCCTCTTCCTGCTCATCTTCACAGAGGACTTTCTAAAAACCAGCAAGGCAGAATAAGAACTGTAACACAATTTCAACTAGAAACATTTTAAGAATAATTCTTCGGCATGGAAATATTGTGATCAGACATCCCAGAACCATTTTTGGACATTTGTTCTCTAAGGGAGTTGGAAGGTTCTCAGGAAATGAGTAATTTTCAGAATAGGCAGGATTTACTTAGGAACTTACTAATTGCTGGATATAGAGAAGTTCTGGCATATCCATTATTCCCTGGACATTGACACTACTCAGCAATATCCATGTGATTAATGGAATGAGCCTGGTCCAGACAATAAAGAGTGTTAATGAGACCTTTGCAGAGCTTGTGGAAAGTGTCTGGTTATTAATATTACACAGAGGTGCAGAAAGTTGAAGAATTTTTGTAGCTGTTGACATTTCTTGGGAGATGTCCACAAAAAATTGCTGGAGGTGGAAGAGCATGTCTGATATATTCACTTAAAGAGTAAACCTGCAGATCAGATGCAAATAGGAAAAAAAAAAAAAGAAAAACTATGTTGCACTTGGGCAATAAATGACAGAGTGTCATTCAGTGTGTAAATAAATCCTACATGCTCAAAAGGAGCTTGGGCTTTGTGTAATGCTTGTGGCCCTGTCAAACCAATGAGTACATGTGCATTAGTCAAAGACTCCAGTCCTTGAGAGTAAGCTAAAAAGCTGTATCAAAAAGCAAGCAAATGAAAAAGGCCATTCAATGTGTTTATATGAAGAAAAATCAGAAATATGAGGAAGAGAGAGAGAATTCTAATATTGCTAGAAAGAAGTTTACCTTATAATACATCTTTTAGTATGTTGTTTATATTTTAATTAATTTTTTAGCTGATAAATCTGTTATAATAAAAATATGCATATTACTTTGTAGGAATGAGATATATATAGATATATAGATATATAGATATAGATATATAGTGATCTGTCTTACCAAAACTAAGTCAATTGACAGATGCCTTTGAAATTTCTGCCATCTGAGATTATATTATTAACTTTCTTTATGCTAGGCTACTCAGTATAAAGTGGAACCTACCCTTTTTAATATATGACTCACACATTTAATGCATTTAATTGAATGCTATATGATTTTTAAAGAGAACTTGTGCAAAGGTAGGAGCATTATATCACTGGTTACTAACCCTTCTGTACCTCTGAAAAGACTGACATCAGAGGAAATTAATTTTTGGAATGTTCTTGAATGTATCTTGTGTTTCTTACAGCAGTGAAAGTCAGAGGACTTGAATTTTAAATGTGGTTCTTTCTGTTACTAACTTAGTGGTTCTATTCATTGATTTATTGGCAATCTCTTTTTCTTTCATTTTCTTATTTTTTCTTATTTAGGCATAAACAGAGAATAAACAGAATGCACATATTATTGCTTAGTAACTAGCATTATTTTAATGGAATAAATCTATGGTTAAATATACCAGAAAGAAGTTTTAGATCCACTCTTAAAAGAAGTTTGCAAAACATTATGTCACATATTCCTACCCATGCAAAATTTCATAGATCCACATGAAATTAGTTTTTCTTCCATTCTTCTGAAAGAGTTTACAAAAATTTGCCTATTTTTTACTTTAAAGAAAGAAATTTATGTTTAGAAAAACAAAGGAGCAGAAATCCAAGGGAAATTCCAAGAGAAAATGCATTGTGTTTAAGGAACAGCCTGCCTTCTAGGGACATCGTTCGTTTTTAAAGATATGAATTGTTTTTTATTGTACAGCTATGTCCTCAGAGAGCTAAGATTTACAGCCCTCATTAATGTAATTTATAAGACTAAGTGACAGGCATACTAGAGGATCTGCAGCTGATCCAGTCAGCAACATACAGATAATTCAGATTTGTCCAACCTGGTCTTGTCAAGTCAAGTAAAACAAAATCAATCAGTGAACATAAGGAGTGGGAGTACTTAAGCTGAAAAAGAGAGTCTGTTTCCTGCTAGGGAGGTGGGGCTGGGCAGCCTGTGCCTTTGCATTTGAGACAAAGTACTGCAGCAACTAGTATCTTTTTCTATTTTCCTTATACTAACATTCCCTGAGAAATCTCTCTTTCATCTGTGCTATCTTGAAAAGTGGCATGATGGTAGTTCTCGGTAACAGCTTTTCTCCAAGAGAGTCCAAGTCAGAAAATTGCTGTTTGTCAGAGAATCGCATTTCCATCTCACAGCCACTAATAATAACCTACAAAAGTGCTCACTCTCAGTTTTAAATGACTCCTTGTGCTTGCTACTGCCAATTAAGTCTGTTCATACAACTTGTATTTTCTCTTGAGAAACCAACTATGAGTGCGAGGCATGTGTGCCCTGGTCGAGGAAAGGAAAGCTGAGTCCTTGAGCATGGAATCTGATCACCCAGGCTGTGGATTCCTCCCCACCTTTACTTCCCATTTGCTTTCACAAGCATCAACAAATAACACAATTTCAAGACTTGGGCTGAGCTGGGGCTGGGAGGGGATGGAAACTTCGTTCTGCCACCTAGCATACCAACCCTGAGCTATGTACTTCACTGAGCAGGGCCTGCCTGTGAACAGCCTTCCTTGGAACTTGGTGAGATTACACCAGCTTCACATCCAATAACAGCTATTAAAAGCTGTACTCTTACTGGAAGGATGGTGGGGAATTAACAGCCCTAGACTCTCTGCTCTAGCATGTGGTGTGTGTCAATGTGACTAGTGCCACGAGCTAGTCAGAGACATGAGAGTTTGTTTGTGAACAGTTCATTGAGCAAGGAACTGGTTTTTGCTTTATTAGCCTTGTTTTCATGCTCGTCTGGATTGATATACAATGAGGTGATTTTGGTTGAAGAGTTTTGAAAATGTTTAGTAACAAAATCAGGTTTGTTTTAAGTAAAAGAAGAAGTAATGCACTGCAATTTATGTCTTGGGTCACAAAGATTAAAAAAGAAAATTCCTTATACTCTTTTTACCTCCTGGCATGACAAGAAGTGAAAAAGACAACTTGTTCATGAGCAGATGCTTGGCTCCCTTTGCTGGTGTCGCATTAGAATGCTGTGTAACCAGACTCTATACAGGTGGACAGTTAAAAGACAATAATTTTAATTAGTTCTCTTTGAGATCTATGTATCCAAGGACCTCTAGGAGCTTGACCTTGGGCCAGAAACCAGTCTAGTGGTTTAAGTCATTGTGGGCCTGCTAAGATGCTCGTCTTACTAGTGACTAATTTATGACTCGTTCTCTCCACAGTTAGTCATAGCACTGCAAGTTTCCATAGTGTGACGTTGCAACTCAGAGGAGAACTAGGACAGAGGAAAAGCTAGGGAAGAAAACTAAAATGGGAAAGATTTAATATTATACAATGTGGACAGAAAGAAGAAAGAAACAACTTAACCAGATACATGTGAGGTTCAGCCAGGAAAACTGCAAGGAACTGTTGGTGTTCCCTGGACTTTTATATTTTTAAATTAAGATATATTCTGAAAGAAACAAACAAGCAAGCAAACAAACAAACCCTCAATCCCAACACCCAAAATATTGTTTATCATGAACACCTCATTAATGAAACTTTTCTCAGTGTACCATGGACAAACATCAAACTGTCATTTCAGTGCCCTGGCTGTATCTCTAGGTTATGGTGATTCTTTGCTTTTGGTTGACTTTGATGGTGGTCTTGCCAAAGTATCTGGGAGAACTAGAAAAAGTCCAGTAGGATGTAATACAAATCTTCATCGTGATAGTCCTAAGAGGAGAAATTTTGGAAAGGGAATTAATGAAGACAATAATGAGAGAGCTTATGGAGAATATTTTTAAATGGTGGACAGTAAAATCATAGCTGATTTTTGAGATGAGATGATGAGATGAGATGATGAGATGAGATGAAGGCTTAGAAGTTGCACATTTGAAACTGATCTAAAATGCTGTGTGAGGCCTTTATGTGACCAAAAACTTAGACATCAGGTAGCAAAAGCACAACTTAATGCAATTGTATCTTTCTTAGGCCTTCCTTCTTAGGCTGCTTGTTCTAGAGACAGTATTACTTTCTCATCCATTGCAGGAAACAGCCTGTTATGTTAACACATTTAGTGGTTTAGTCAGATATACCATGGAAGCCCATTAAAAAAAAAAAGACACAAAAAACCCCCTCAAAAAACCAAAAACCTTGCAACCTAAAAATCTACTTTCTTTCTGTATAAACTAAGCCACTGACAGAAAAGCCCAGGGCAGAAACTGCTATACAATTCATTTGTGTCCCTCCACTTTCATCCTAGTAACACCCATGACAACTTCTTCCTCTGAGAGAAGAAACCGTTTAATCTCAAGCAGCTTTTTGCAGCTCTAAGGATACTTGTTTCCACTTAAATGGCAGCAAAGACTAGGTGGATGACTAAAATTTATTTTAGAATGTAATGGCTTATAAAAACAAAATTCCATTATCACAGGTACTTTGCAGCAGATTTTGCAGTATTTGAGATCTGCCCTTTACCAATGTTTAAGTCAAGGTATTCAAGAAAAATTGGACCGTTTTTTTGTCTGAGGAACCTATTGCCATCTTTGTTTTTATTTTTTATGCCTGAAGGCAATTTGTTTTGACACTCCAGTTTTATAAGCATAGACTAGAAACACAACAGAATAAGCTGGAAGAGTTTTGGATGAAAGGCTTCTGTTGATTATTTGTATAGAAGTGCCAATAGCTCTTCAAATGGAGAGCAACCAACACTGAACCTCAAAAAATTCAGACTGTTCAGCTCAGATAAGCATCCAAAAATTAGTTTGCTTAACCTAAACTTGTCCAAACCTCTTTGGTCTGGAAATCAGGCTGAAAATGTTACATGATCAGACTTTCCTACGAGTTTTCCAGTGCTCATTTCCTTTTGCCTGAAAAGAGATAGCATGAGAACCACTTCTTAGAGTGTGGTGTGTCTGTAATTAGGCTTCTGCTCTTGGCTGAAAAAACTCCAGCATTTAACCAAGTCTGTTATGAACTTGTGCAAAGAATAGATTTTATGCCAAGTCCAACCCTAATAATTACATAGAAGATATAAACCATATACTCTTATGCAATGAAATATGCACAGTATTAATTCCTTTGCAAGATTTTAAAGCTACTTCCTTTCTTCTTGTGGCACTAAATCCAATACTTTCATTTGAAAACCGAACTTGGACTGAAATTGAGTTCACTTGCAAGTGAGCTTCAAATTAAGTCCAACAGTAGAAAAATTGCTAATGCAACAGAATTGTTTCTACTTTTCCCTTTTCCATGTGTTTTAGAGAATAATCATATTTTTATCTACATTTCACATTTTGATCTGTATTCCATGTGATTCTTTTATGAAAAAACAAACAAATAACAATGGCTTTGCTGTGAATTAAGCTAAGAGAACTGGCTAATGTTGGGAAAAACATATATGAAAAAGATATAAAGTATTATGTAGTTAATAAAATATATGGTATATACAGGAGCCAGGTAAGTCCTAAAGAAAGCACAAAAGCTTGCCCAATAAGATGAGAATACTGCATCTGTGGTGTATGAGAAATAGCATCTCAGGTCCTGAAGTCAGTGACACTGATTACTGTTTTGTCTGCTGAGGGTTCAAGATGAAGAACTAAAACATTAAATCTTACAGAGTATGTTCCTCTGACTCCTTTTTATTGGCCTTAAACATTTCACGTTATAGGAACTGAATGGACAGTTTAAACAGAGCTGTTGCCATCAGATATCCATGTAAGTGGCTATAATTCACACAGTTCCTCACAGTTTCATGCAGGCCAGTGGTTCTTGTGGGGGTCCTTGGAAGCTCAGTATCACCTGCAATTAAAATTTTGTTTATTCTACTGACAAAAAACAAAAAAAAAAAACAAAACCCCACAGGTGTTGCAATCACTAAGGGTAACATTAATCTATAGAGCTATGAAACATTAGTTTCAAAAGTAGAAAAACCCGTCAGTACTAAAGAAATTCTAGCAGAGAAAGTGCTAAAACAGAGTTAAAAAGTTGACGTTTTTGCATTCACCTGTCAAGTGACTTACCTGTTACAAAGATGGAGGAACAGAAACTGGACAGGAAACTTTGCCCTTTACCCATCAGCAGGTTTTTCCATACAAACTTGTATACCTTGTTCTGTTTGGCTTGCCAGGTGAATGAAAAAGTCTTAATCATGTTGCTTGGTAATGCTCTTTCAGTTGAAAAAGGGTCTTCAGAAGTGCCCAACTACAGAGTTTCCAAAAGTTCTGAGCTGACTTAAGTACTTGGAGGAAAAATGCACACAGGTGTCCCAGATACCAATCTGCAGCTAAGGTACTAGGAAAAAGCTTATTTCCAAAAGTCAAAAAACACTAACAAATACAGTGTTAGTTACATTGGGCAGGAAAAATGTAAAAATACCTGTTCTCTCATGCCCTTCATAGCCTGGCTGGGCCCTCTGCGGGGGCCTCCAGGCATCTCTGTGAGAACTTTACCTTTTCTTGTAGTGGGGAGTCAATCTCCCTGTCAGGCAGGGAGAAAAGCACACATAAAACTATTCATGGAGAGAAATCTTCTCCCAGAGAGCAGTTTCCTGGTGCAAATGCTAGCTTTTCCTCCTTGAGCAACCCTTCCAAAGGTTTCTCTACAGTTACAGGTACCATGCGCAGCATAAACTGCAGCATAAAAAGAGCTTTAAATATCCCCATATTGAATTCAAGATTGAGCATCAGCTCCTATATAATTTTTATGACAGTCAGAATTTTACCTACATATAGAAAAGTGGTTTGTTTCATTTGTTGAACTCTGTGTCTCCATTTAATTTGTTGTTTCATTTTAATTCTGTGTATTTTTAAGAATGCACATCAGTGTTATTTGTAGTCAGTCTAAGTCTCACCAGATGTTTGGTTTCCCAGAGCTTTCTCTAAAAGGGAAACATCAGGAATATTTTATAGTTTACATTTTTTTTTTGCCACTAGTCTGAATAATATCTGATAGACACATGCTTTGAAATTTGTCAGAAAGGGATTTATCTTTTATTACAACTCATTTCTGATGTAATAGCCCACAGAACTAACCACAATATCAGAGGTTAGGGAAACAATTCTGTTAAAAAAAAGTAATTCAGGAGCAAGTCAGACATTGAGAAATATAGTTATTTTTCCCAGCTTCTCTCTCATAATTTAGTTTCTTTCTGGTCCTGTCATACTCAGGTCTTTGAGTTTTTTCTTTGCATTGGTGCATATAGTACCCTGAGTTGCTTCTTCCTTAAAAGCAGAACATCATCCAGAAAGAACCTAGTGCCTTAATAGAATTAATGAACTGATGTAGTCTAATCAGTCAGGATGTTATAGTCTGTGGAGTGAGGAGTTTCACTGACTACTTCTTTGCTGAACTGTGAATAAAATCACTGGCTTTGTATGTACAGAATGCCAAACCACAACTCTAATATCTACTTGTCCTCCATTGTTCCTGAATAGATGTCATATACCCAGAGACAAGACAGGACAAGAATAACGCTGTGTGCTTTCTCCAAAAATGAAGCAGTTTTAAACTAGTCATGATAAAGAAAAAAAGAAACCAAGGAAAGTGTAAAGGATGGTTTAAGATGTGTTAACCCCAATGCACCCTCATACAGAGACACTGTATGGAATTCAAGTTATCAGTGTTAAGTCCCACAGAGAATGAAGATCTCCTAAAAGTTCTCTGTTGCCTTCCTTGACTGATATCCAAATGAAATTCTAACTGGCCACTTTTTTAGAGCTGAATTTTAAGTATCTGCTTTTGAATCTGTTTTGTTGTTGTTGTTGTTGTTGTTCTGTCCATTGTTTTGCAGTGAGTCAAATATCATTTTAACCCTAGTTTCCCCAAAATAATCATTCTTGACAAGAAGCTACACCAGGTAATCTAGGCATTAAAAAGAGCATGGCATACATGCAAATATGCCTTTTTATAGCTTATTTCAGTGCCTCTGGCAGCCTGACTCCCATGACTTATTTCAATGCCCATGGCAATCTAAAAGCCCAGGGAAAACTTCAAACATATTGGTTCAGAAAAGAGCATTGGTGCACACTTGAAAATAATATCAGACAGCAATACTAGCTTCAAGTATGCTTTCTTTTCCAGAAAAGGACATTAAAGATCAGGGGCACCATTCTCTGTGTAATTTCCTTCAATAAAAAAGGAAGGGCTGATATCTAAATGTTTTTAGTCAAAACTAAAGAAACAGTATATTAATCAACTCTGAATCTTGTTAGAGCCCTTTTGCTATTCTATTATTTCTTAATTAAACACTGAATAGAGGAAAAGAGATTGGAAACTTAATTACAGAATGTGATCAAGTTAAAATACTACTGATCAGATTAAAATCAGGTACAGGCAGGTACTGAAAGAAATACATACAAACTTTATGTATCCTTTGCTACAGATATAATTCCCCTTTCATATGACTAGAGAGATTAAAAAACATAGTCATCCAGTCGCTGTTAAGTGTCTCTTCAAAGAGGTGAAGTGATGGAAAGAAGAGGCTGGGATCTGAAAAGCTAATGGTAATTTCATCATTGTCCCTCCCAGTTCTGATGACTACATGATTAATGTCAGCATGACTCTCGTTCTTAAATAGATTGTTAGAATACGTGCATCACTTTTGTCCGCATATACATTCCTCCCCTACAGAAACCACCTACTATGCAATCAAAAATCCCCTAATATGCAGTAAAATTCCGTGACCACTTTTCTGCAGGAAAAAGGCAAAGATCAGGGTAGAACCAAGTCCACCAAACTTTGGGAAGTTTAGAAATGTAAAGGAACCAGTTTGCCATAGCAGAATCCCATCATACTGAAATATTTTATCTTGGTCACTACATAAAATTGAAATTAAAACCGTAAATTACCATTATTGCCTGTACAGAGTCCAGTTTGGCCAACCATATGCACCCGAGCAATTGCAATGGACTTACTTGGGCCATTTATGTGCATTATTATGACACATGGAAACAATGGCAGGAAAACCCGATCCACTAAATGTAAGTGAACCTTAATACCCAGAATTGTCAATTCAGCTGTATACAATTCCCCACCTACAAATGGGGCTTCTGTCTCCCTTACTGTACTGCTTTTTTCTCCATAAAGGAAAATCTGCCAGGCTTGGCATGTCTGTCACTCTCTGCATATATGACAGCTATGTAGTGGGTCATTTCATGAGGGTCCTCTAGATATCCTCAGAACAATAAGACTACTTCCAGTTCAGCATGTCTGCCATAAAACCTAATTTATTTTTGCATGTGATATTGAAATAGGAGCAAAGGAAATATGTGATGGTGTTGCCCTGTATTGGTGTATTGTAGAGTATTGGTTTTGAATACCTTGCCCCAAAGCACGCTCCATCTTGTCAAAGAAAAGAACATTTATAATTATATTATGAATTCAATCTGACATATTCAAGGTGGAATACATTTTACATCATTCCTTTTCTTTGTTGTGACTCATCAGAAAGATCTACACCCATTTGAGACAGAGGGCAGAATATAGACTCTATGTGTGGATGATGATTCAGATGAACAAACCCAGCAGTTTCAGCAAACTTCCTCCCACTCATGCAGAAATTAAGAATACTGGAATTAGAACAGATTTGGTTGAATGGTATTCCTTCTGGGGAGCACTAGTTTTCTAATTATTCATTCTAACTTGCAAGAGAGGATAGAAATTTCTGATTGAAAAGCATAGGAGTGTTGAAGGAAAAAAAACTCTGCCTCAAAAAGCTATCTTGATTAATTTCTCTCTGTTAAGCATTTAAATTATAGCATTTTTATTTTTCTTGTCATATTCTGTGACAAGGGAAAAAATATTACTTAGAAGCTATTCTGCAGCATACAAGAATAATGAAACTTTATGGCAGGATATTTGACAGGCATGTGACTGAACCTGGAGTTCCTGAATTCACCACCATTATTAGTTATGAGTTATAAATAAAATCTTCTGACATGTTTCAGAGAGAAGCAATTGTGGGGATGAAAGCTTAGGTATGACAGTAGGAACATTCAGTAGTTCCTGAAATGTTGCTTTAAATTTAGAAAATCAAGGTCTCACTCAAGTACAAGTGAAGCCACATAGAATTTACAGGTTGTGATAGGACATAGGCAGGATGAAATGCCTAGCATTTGCATTGAGATACTTCCAGAGGGACTCTACTGGGGAGGTCTTCAGAGACCTCATGGATTAATGCATTTCATTTCCATGAAATCTGTCATATAAAACATTTGGAGCACCATTACCTGGAGAGGCCTATAATGCTTATTTAGGATCTAGACTGAATCCAGGACCACTATGGCTAAATGCCATCCCAGGATCATGACTGAAGCATTGTTTGAGGTCTTGCATGAAATGAGAGCAGTCAGCATCCAATGCACCGGTAGTGTCACGAGCACTGGAGAAGGTTGCCCAGGGTTGAAGAGGTGTGGGCAAAGCCCAGAGATTGGGCTCCTAGCTCAGCTGGTTGAGGCTGACACTGATGAAATGGGACCTGTGTACCGAGAAGGAGTCTTGATATTTACAAAGCTTTCCCTGGTACTCCAGTGCCTGAACAACTTCCAACACTGATACTGGTGCTTTCTGTAAGCATTGAAATTGTTCTGCTTGTTTAAAAAAAAAAATTAAAATGGTGGCTGGAACTGAAAGTGAGGGTAAACTTTCAACATCAGCTCTGTTTTCTGTCTGGGAACCATTTTTATTCTCACTGGGAACAGTTTCAGTGGAAGAAAAAAAAAGACAAAGTAGCTAAATGGGCAAATCATAAGGCATATCTAGGGTCCCATTCCACTGGATGTGTTTGATGTGTAACACTTTAAAGATGATGGCAGTAGCTCAATTTTCTTTATGTCCTTAATTCTTCTAAGAAGGACCGTACTAACAACTTGGTAACTTGCAATTTTACAGGCAGTGAAGGTAGGCAGAGAGCATAAAGTGATAAATCAGTCTGAAAAAAGTATTTCTCTTTCCTTGGAAGCAAAAATCAAAAAGCTTGTGATTTGGTGCTGATTTTCCTTTTTTTCTGCTTTACTAGTAACTTTTCATCAATGCCAAGTGGCAAACAGGATTTAAAAGAATTGAATCAGGTTTTTTGCACAAGTGCAAATTCTTTACTATCCCTTAACTTTTCAAAATTTAAAAAAAAATGCAAGAGCTCAGTGCAAATAGAAGTACAGGGGGAAAATTCCTTGTCTGGAGTGTCCCAAAGGAGTTATAAGCAAAAGTAGAACTTCTGCAGTCACTGATTTATTTTTCACATGCACAAAATCAAGTTGAAACCTGGGCAAAAATTCATTTTGGAATTTCTATGATCTCAACATGTAGTTCTTTTTCCATTCTTTGCTCTCAATTAATCAAATTTAGTACTCTCTGGAATAGAAAATTATGAGGCATAATAGAATGAGAGTATTATGTCAGTTTGGGCCTGTGAGTACTGCATAAATATGAATGATAATTAACAGGATTTTGGTTTTGCCTTTAAGGTCCAAACACCATGAAGGATGGTGTGGCAATGATTTCCCTTTCCTCTGTGCTATAATATTACTGATTTCCTTTTGTATTTTGACCAAGATATCAGCATCCTATTGTGATGTTTTACAAACTAATGATGCAAAATTACATCAATAAAAACTATTCTTTGCTGAAGACATACATTTTTTCACATTTTACCTGGTTTACATTTATTAATGACGATAGTTCCCATATATAATTCCTACCAAGAGGAATTTTAAATATTATAATTATATTCCTTAATTTTGGAATCAGACAGATATAAAAATAGCAATTCCTTTTCTCAGAAGTTTTTTCTTGATTTTACATTTTTGTTTGTTCCTTTTGAAGAAATAGAAGGAAAACACTCGGAATATTCTATTAATGGGGACAGAGCTCTTGCAGTGGTTTCGGGAAGGACAATTGGTGATCTTCAGACTCTCCCAATCCAGGTTCCCCTCAGCTTGCCTAATGGGCTTCCAAAGAGCTGGACAAGGTAACCAGCAAGAACACAAGTTTTAAAACCTGCCTGGCAGTGAAGCTTATATTGGGGCCTGTTTAGGCTCTGTCATACTGTCTTTGAAATTAAACCATGTCTGTGAAAAGTTCTAAATTGGCCAAATCACTGAATTCCAACAAAACACTATTGGGTAAGAATTTTTCCAACCTGCTCTAATTCAAAGGAAACTGAATCACCACAGCTACTGCTGTGCTTGTTTAAGTTCCCAGCTGTAGTTGTCTCCAATGTTCCAGGTTGAAATGATATGTGGATATGTATGTAAATCCACAACATATTTAGGAATCCAGGAAGCCACTCTTTCCAGCTGGGGGAAAAAAAAAAAAAGCCGACTTCTATGGCCAGACTCTTTATAGTTCTATCACCTCATGATTTTTTTTTTTTGAAGAGGGTATTTTTTAGTAAAAGAAATATTTCTTTCTACACAGTTTTTTTTGCTAAGAGATATTGTGTCCTGATGGAGAGTTTTAAATAGTCATGTAAACTATACTGCTCAGGCTGTCTAAAAAAATTGCTTTAAATATGCCTTTAACTTAATATTCCCTGGAAGATTAACTGCCTTATAAATGACATTTTGACAGATTATTTTAGCTATGAGGGGTTATGTATATGCACTGAATTTTAGAGTCTGCCAGTTAACTCTCAAGGTGAATTGAAATGAGTAATTTATTTTGCTGATATTTAATATGTTATGTCATTTCTGAAATATAGACATCTTCATCTGGAGAATATAAAAGATGCAGTAGAACCAGCACTATTAGAGCTCCACACACGGCCACTTCCTTTGGATTGGGATCTTGAAGGAAAGTCCCAAAATACAGAGATAGTTTTAAAAAGCACACACTGAATTCTTTAGAAAATCTGCTTGTCCATATCAGAACTGATGAGTGCTAGTTTTTAAGTCACTGTCAATAGATGCATAATTATAAGTGACAGTTTTTGAGGAGTTTTTAGCACTAATAGTATGACGACAAGATCTAAAACAGAAGTGTCATCTCAATTAACTTGAGTGTATTTCCTAGACAGGAACTGATCTATTTCTTTATATATTTACCTTCTTGTCTCTTGCATTATAGCTCTGGCCAGATGAAGGATCCCAATGGAAAGGGCAATCCTTGTCAGGGTGTCTTTCCACACGGAGAGCAGGGCCTCTGTTAACACCTGTGGCTTCAGCTACTCCCCATCTGTTCAGGCTGCGAGTCCTTTGTGTGGAGACGTTCAAAGGTCTCTTATGTGAGAGTCTGGTCTTTGCAGGTACACCACCACAAATTGCCTGGCATAACCCCTGGAGAGCCTGTGCCTGCTCCAGATATGGACTTATTAGATAGGAAGAAGAAGCCCACTAAAAGGAGGATGGTCACTGCTGTGACATTTGTTTCAACAAGTGTCAACTTGCAGTCTTTTAGGCTACAGGAAGACAAACCCCTTCAGTAGGGTCAGGGATATTGTTTTCTGCTAGGGAACTTTGTACAGGAACTCAAATATAAGGTTTTACAAACCTTTGTTATGCATGTTTCAGTGGCTTGTATTTAGAGGAAATCTGAACTTGTTCTTTTTTCTTCATTTTATTTGGCCTTCTCTCTGCTTGACTTCTTCACATGTGGCACAGTCAGGAAGTTCTTTTGAGTGCCCCTTGCCTTGTAAAATGCCCAGAAGATTATCCTGTGCCTGATATAACAGCAGCCAGCTGACTGACAGCAACTAACATTTCCAGATTATGCATCTGTCTGCTTAGCAATGGCTAAGGAGCGCACAGCTGGTGTGCATGGGAAGGACTGGCCTGTGTCCTAATTATTCTGTGAGAGAAAGAACCAACCACTGGGATTTGCCCAAGCCTCACTTTATCCATGATGAGCTGTAATACTAACCATTTTTGAGTGAGTCACTATGAAAACCAGCTGGGAAATATGAATTTCAGAGATGAAGCTGGATGCATTGGATAGTCTGTGACATTCTGGGGAGTAATGTGTAAATGATACTATATGGAGCTGCATGGATGTGTTTGCAAATATTGATGGTCATCATAAGCTAGTTAAAAGTTTCTTCTCCATTCCTGAACCTGATGGACCACCCATTCAGTATATGTTTGAAAAAAACAACACTAGAGCATTAGCGAGTTTCACAACTCTGTGTATCTTCCTGCCTGTGTTAAAGTATTCATCTAGTGTTTATGGCTAACCTGGGAGCTGTCAAAACATCTGAGGGATATCTCACAGACAAACCACTTACAATGAGAAAGTTCAGTCCTATGATTAGCTGGCTCTGCCAAAAACAATGATGGGAGATAGATAACACTGCTGACGCCCAACTGAGCCTTACCTAACAGACCCTTGGAGACTCAAAATATCTGAGATCAAGATTCTGTCATGATAACAGCCTGAATGAAGTAAGAAACTTCCAAAAAGTCTCCAAAATCATACAGGGCTGTGAGCTAAACATTGATGATGAACAGTTGCTTGTCAGTGTGATACAAATAGCCACTGAATAAATGTCATTATTTAGCACACTGTTTTTTCCTGGTGAGCAATATTTTTAAAGGCTGAGGAAATATAGATCCCAAATAATAACAAATCATAGCACTGTGGAAGATCTGACGAAGATGACCTGTTGTAAACACAATCTGGGTTTGTGCAAAACTTGGACCCAGAGGAACTCATCTGGATTTTATTCATAACTAACAACAGGCATGCGAGCCAACTGCACTTCATGCCATACTTTCTATTAGATAAATAATAATTTGTCATTTGCTTTATACCAGAGGCACTTAGGTCTTGCCTGCCTGGTAAACTGCATTTGGTTAGGAACATTATCATCCGTAATGTCTTCATTCTGGGTCAGTTTTGCGTCTTTACTAGCATTTGGTACTCAGACTTGGAGGCATCTAGGTTTCAGAATGCTTTCCTAGAAAAGAAAGCTAGAGCATAGGTTTCATTTCTTTAAGTAACTGATACACGACAATGTTGAGTAAATAAGCCAATGAATCAACATAAAAAGGAAGTCACAAGTTGATCCTTAGCCTGTGTCATGTTTGTGCAGAGTCTAGAGGTGCTCCTGCCTCAGCCTAGAGATGAATTTTCAGATTTGGAAGAAAGAAAATTTTAGCAGTCACTCAAGGTGTGCTACTTGCCTCTCTCCTATTAATTAGGATTAGTTTAACCAGGCTCAGAAACAATTTTTATTCCTGAGAAAAAATTAAGGGCTCTCAATAAGAATTCTGAGGTAAGTGCCATCTGAAGTTTTGTTAAGCCCACTGCTTCAATGAGACATTAGAAAGAAAATATTTTGTTTTCTTGGTTTATTTTGGCTTTTCCTTTCTTGGATTTTTTACACAGCTCTACAGCAGTGTGTGTAGGATGGGCAGTGCTCCAGGTATGTAACTTGTACTGTCCTTCAGTCTCAGAGAGTTCAATTGGAAAAGGTATAGATGTATTCTCTGCTGAATGCCTGGCAAATGACAAGGAAAGGAGGGAGGAGGAGAAGTGAGACCTGTGTGTAACTAGAGAATTCACCCATAGCGGGATTCTCACATGAAATATTGTAGGACAAGTCATGAACTGTGGTACTTCTGATGATGTGAACCTGTAGCAGAGCTGGGAAATGATAGCTTTTCCTTCTCCTGGAAAGTTGAGTCCATGACATTTTGTAAGACCTATTGATGAGGGGCTTTCAAATTTCTTACTTGATTTTATAGCTTTAACAATGTATTTTATATATTTATAATATTAAAATAGCTGCTGAGTATCAGGTGTGACTCAAGGGAGAATCTTGCTACACTGCCAGGGTAGATAGGAGATAACATTTGAATTCCCTATTGTGAAACTGTCCTTCCACTCTGCCATGTGGCTTAGACCCACCCTTGGACATGACCTATTACTTCTGGTTCAAATACATGTGAAAAATAACAGGCATCAGAGGCACTGAAAGAGATTCTTATCTTTCTATAAATAGCTCACTTCATGTCAATGTCTATAAGCAGATTTATTTTGTTGATTTTGAGGATTAAACCTCAGTCTTAATTTAGCATCCATTTTGGCTTTGAGGAGGCATCCATGGGAGTCATAGAGAGGAAATGACAAGACAGTTTTTGTAGTCATTTCAACATTACAGGAAGAAAACACTTAAAACTAGATCCACATGATACTTGTGCATAGAAACTGAGACTCTGTACTTGGGAGTGTAGAAATTAGTAGGAAGAGAAATTGAGCTGAAAAGATGACAACTAAGAATATAATTATGAAATGGAATCTCTATGCAAAACCTTTTGCTAGAATAGCTGTAACACAATCATTTGCATATTGTGAGAAAAACCCACATATAAACAAGGAGAGTCTTTTTATTGTTCCTAAACCACACATAAAGCTGAGAAGTAAGGAATTTGAATTACAGGTTCACACCAAAGGGATCAGAGAGTTAGCTCACTTTTTTTCCAAAATCCAACCAAGGGCCTTAGAAACAAGAAGATTCTTTCCATTCAAATAGAATTTAATAGAAAGCTCATAATAACCAACATTACCAACTCTTAAAAGATTTACATATATACTATTTTGAGTTTCAGTAAATCTCAATTGGTCATTAAGTTTTACAACTAATATGCCAAAAGTCCCCAGCTGACGTAAAACTTTCTTCACTGAAATGTCAGCGTGGCTTTCCTAAGTCCCAGACTCGAACTGACTGTTTTAGACAAGTGGTTCATCTTTTAGCCTTGATAGTTCTTCTCATTACCAGTGCCAGAAACAGTGACTGTTAGTTTGTACTGCACAGTGAACTGCAGTAATATCTTCATTATTGTCAACTATGTAAGATAATGAGAACTCCTTATTTCCTATTTTCTGTCATGCAAATGGACAAATGCAAATTTAATGCATAACTGAAAATGTTCTTGAATGTACAACACTGAAATTATTTTTTTCCATAGACATTAAAATCCCAGTGCAGAACTTATGATATCTCCTGTATGGCCAAGCTCAGAGTGATCATTGCTCCAAAATGACTGCTGACAGGCAATTAAATGATTGCAGTCAGCCTCAAAAGTATATCTTTCCAGCTTTCTTGGTGCTGGCTTTATTTTCTTAGCAATCCAGTTCTAAATTGCAGTTTTATCTTTCATTTCTTCATGTGTTCAAACCCGACTAAAGCTGTAACTTCCTGCCTGACTGGCTCCAGTGAAAAAGTCTGCATTAAAATTCATCTTTTAACAGTTAAAGAAGTGGATTCTGAACTGAACACAACTACTCAGGAGCAAGACTTTGATGCTGTGGTCAACACCAAAACATCAGCTCAGTACCAGTTTAATAAGTAAACAAAATCTTAGGATTCTTAAGGAATGAAAAAAAATGGAAAGAGCACTATGCACAGTTCATTCACAACCTGAATGATGTGTGCAGTCCTAGTTTCCCTATCTGAAGAAGATTATGTTAGAACTCGAGAAGAGAAGCAGAGATGACAAGAGGTATGGAGCAGCTTGAAGACGAAGAGTGGTTGAGAAGCTGGGGCTCCTCCAGCCTCAGGAATGATACAGGAGAGGTCTACAAAACTCTGAAAATGTGAGATCTGATAATGATCAAAACTGATTCAAAACTGATCACTGTTCTCTTCAGTGTGAAAACTGAGCCAAAAAAATGAAGCTGCTAGGAGCCTATTTCGAATAAAAAGTAGGTAATTCACCTGAAGAAGAGAGCTCCTAATAAATGGGTAGTTGTCCCATGGAACAGCCCAGGACACTGCAGGCATAAGAAATGTATGAAAATCCAAGTGAAAACTGGACAAGTGTTTGAAACAGAAGGTTGACATTAGGTTGAATAGATTAAATCATATCAAGCTCAGAAAATCTGCTGAGTTGAAAGCAACTGCAGTGTCGGAAGAGAACAAGGAGACAAAATGGCCTCTATGCTTTGTCTAATGTGCTTTTTTATGAGTCCAGTTATGGTCACAGAATATTTAATTAACCAGGTACTTTTGTGTTGTAAAAAGACCAAATAGAGAACTGGGCAATAACCAACCGTATGAAGTTCAACAAGGGGAAGTGCAGGATTCTGCACCTGGAATGGGGCATGCCTGGATGTACATCCAGAGTGGGGAATGCGATGCTGGAAAGCAGTACCACAGAAAGGGACCTGGAGGTCCTGGTTGATGGCAAGTTGAATATGAGCCAGCAGTGCCCATGTGAGCCAGGAGGGCCAGCCATGTCCTGCGGGGAATCGGGCAAAGCACTGCCAACTGAAAAAGGGAGGGGATTGTCGTGCTCTGCTCTGCATAGGGGCAGCCTCACCTTGGATATTGTGTGCAGTTTGGGGCACCACAGTGTAAGAAAGATATAAAGCTGTTATAGAGTGTCCAAAGGACAGCAAGATGGTGAAGGGCCCTGAGGGGAAGCCATATGAGGAGTGACCAAGGTCACTTGGTCTGTTCAGCCTGGAGAAGAGGAGACTGAGAGGAGACCTCATTGCAATTACAACTTCCTCATGAGAGGAAGAGAAGGGACAGACACTGATCTCTTCTCTGTGATGACTAGTGACAGGACCCAAGGGAAGGGCCTGAAGTTGTATCAGGAGAGGTTTAGGTTGGATATTAGAAAGAGATTCTTCAGACAGAGGGTGCTTGGGCACTGGAACAGGCTCCCCAGGGAAGTGATTACAGCATCAAGCCTGACAGAATTCAAGAAGAGCTTGGATGATACTCTTGGGTATGGTGTGACTCTTGGGGTGTCTTGTGCAGGGCAAAGCTTGGACTCAGTGATCCATGTGAGTCTCTTCCAATTCAGCATATTCTGTGACTCGGTGATTCTGTAACTGTTGGTGTGACCCAGAAACAAATACTGAGCCTTTAACTACTGTAATATTTTTTTTCCTATAAAGTCTGGGAAAAATGCTTGACCTAAACAACAGTGGGATCTGTAGTGTATGTGAGATGATCAGAGCTATACATCCCATTCATTGTGAGCTTTCCAGAGACTGAAAAATCATTTCAGTTAGGAATCTATATTTTCATGTCTGTATGTTCAAAAGACATGGTAAATTACCAAACTAGGCTGGTGCTCTAAAATAGAGAGCTGTGACGAGTGGCTTCTGCAATGCATTTTGTAGCCTCAGAACCATAACAATGTGAAGTCCTGATATTTTTATTTCACTTCCTTTGCAAACATTCTGAAAGGTTTTATGAATTTTTGAAACATCCTTTTGTGTATGAAAATATGAAAAGTCAAGTATTATTAGAAATCCTTTTTTTCATCTAGTTGCAAACTGAGTATTCATCCTGGCAATGAAAACAACATCTAAAATTATCATTTGGAAAGAGGAAGAAATGGATTCCATATGGGGATAATTACGTGGTCTTCTCTTTAAGTAATACAGAAATCACTGCTCTGGTGAAAGAGACAGAAATAACTTGTTTATCCAGAATTTATTTGGGCATTATTTGGGCATCACAACACCAACACAGGTCAGAAGGAATCTGACACAGATATTTTGTGTCTCAATTATTGGTTACAAACATGAACAATAACTTTCAGCTAAGACAAGCTTACCATAAATCCTACTAACCTGTTTTTTGAGGCATCAGCTCTTATGATGAAAATATTGTTCTGTCTCTGCACTCAGTCCAGTCCTTGGTTTCTTTAGTGAAATATCTAGTAAAGGTGCCAATTGTGGCAGAGGTTTCAGTGGTGTGGATTCCTGTCTGTGAGATCACCAGCTCCTTGACCAATCATGACTTGGTAATGACCACTTGGTAAGTGACCTACACTGGTCTTGAACTGCTGACCTTAATGTGGAAGACTTTGAATGCCACTTCTGATCTCTGGAGGATTTAATTTCTGAGGTTTGTTCTAAAATAAACTCTGTTCAACCTCAGGCTTCTTCCTCAGGCAGTGCTCTGACAATAATCTTTTCTGTATTACCTTGAACAGCTTTGTATCTTCTGCAGTGCTAAGTTGGTCTTCATTCAGAAATAATCTTAATAGATATTTAATTAATAGTCTACGAAAAAAACTTTATTTTTCAGCTATTTGAAACATTTTCATGTTTGTGGAAAGAACAAGAAATTTTAACAGCTGTATTCAGTACCCTTGAGAGAACACCACACACTGCAGCATGGGAATGTCTCTTAAGTTCCTTTCTCCAGCAAAATCCCAAGTCAACAAGACTTGTGCCTGAGGAGCTACCACAGGACTAGCCCAAATATTTTGATGTTTCTGGTTACAGAAGTACGTAAAAAAAGATAAAGAGACAAAAATCATTCAAAATTTCAGAAAGTCTAGCTGGAGCTTGTTTATGTGGCTTTTTTCTTTTAAATAGCTGTTGTGTAAGATTAGGTTTTGTAGCTCTGATTGAGCCCAAATGTGTGTCAGGTACGCAAGATTTAAAGCACACAATGGTCCAGTTGATTTGAAGCACATTTTAAAAGATGTTGTTGGATTTTAGTATTTTTTAGGTAGTGTTTATATATTGGTTGCAATTATCAATTCTTCACATGAAATTTTCTAATTTCATCATCAAAATAAAAAAATAATAACTAAATTATCACTTGTCCAGTATTTATGAATTTTCTTAAACTGGCACTATTGATCAAGACATGAGCTTTTTTATACTTATCTGCCCCTCTGTTCATAGCAGAATATTAGAAATCTTGAACTTTTTAAAACTGTTTTGGGGGAAAAAAAGGAAATATGGGTATGACTTAGGTGTAAAGTTTAAATTAATATTAGCAAAATACAAATAATTAGATTCTATGAGCCTCAGTGGATAGGTTTTCTTGAAAGTTTTTCACTTCTATACACGGACGATTCCTGCCTTAGGGGTAAAATTTTACAATAAATCCTCCTTTACTGGCATAAGGATTATATGTACAGGCACAAAATTTTAAAAGGTAAGCGAACAACCTTTTCCTGAAACATAGCACTTGATCAGACTGAATGCAATAAATCAGTTGTTCTTTAAGTAATGATGCAGAGTAACTCTCTATAAAATATTGAGTAAAACAAACACCCTAAAAATGGCAGTGAGTTCTTCTCAAACGTCTGCTAATTTGTTAAATACATTAAGGATCTAGACATTCACCCTTTCTCCTATATGAGTTATAACATGGATACTGTGACTTCAAAAAGATTCCAAAAGTACCATATTTTGTTACTAAAATTTCTCAATCTCTTTCATCAAAATGGCCAGTCTTAAGCAGCTGGTCAAATACTTAAAGTATTTGTGTAGTATAGCCAGGAAAATACATTTTTAATTACAGATCCATAAAACTCTTGTGGTTAAGAAGGTAAAAGAATCAAAAGTTTGTGTTGAAGTGAGGCTAGATGACTGTTGAAGGGAGGTCAGAGAGGAAATGAATATATATTATATTGGATATTTGTATATTTTTATATACTATACAAAACTGAGATCAGTTTTATAATACTGTTGCCCCTACCCTACAATAGTTAGCAAATCTGACAATGACATGGGCATATGCTGAGTTTTGTTTTCCAATGAAAAGTCTGGGCATTTTTCCTACAACCCAAAATGTCTATCCTATGAGGTCTGTGTTATTCTTTCTGAAACATTTTCTATCCTACATTTGCTATATGGCCTTAATCTAAGTGTGTTATACTCCTCATAGGAAGCAGATAGCAATTCTTATTTCAAGACATTTTCAGCTAAAAAGGAATGTCCTGTACTGGACATTTTTCTTCCAGTAAAACACAAAAATTTTAAAAGACAGTTTAGTTTCCCTTAATTAACTACTTGAATAGATAACGGCTCTTCTCTCCAGAAACAGTCTCTATTTTCCTCTGGAAAAGAGAGCTTTTATGACAAATTCAAAAACTATGGAACTTTTACAATAAATTTTTAAAAAATAGGTTTGACCTTTTTTCCTAAGTCTCATTAAAATGCTCACTGTTTTATGATCTGCTTCAATGTGGTAATTTCTGTTTAATTTAGCTTGAAGCCAGTTACTTTCTGAACCAATAGAGAAACTCCATGTGTCACTGGACATTAGAAACATCACTTTCATTCATGAGATTGTAGGGTTTGCTTCTCATGGCTGCTGAAAATTTTGAGAAAGCACTTTATTTTTGCTTATGGTTTACTCACTATTTCTGTCCTAATTTGTGATTATAAAATATAAGTTTTCATAACCCTGTGTAGTAAAGAGCCTTGAATTTCTTTTTTTTCTGAGAGATTAAATGTTTAGTGTCCCATTTATGGTTGTAAATATTATTCATCTAGTGCTAAATTTTGTGATTTTTCTTTCGGCTGTATCTGATAGAGTTTTAAGGGGTTCACTAAAGAGCAAAGCTGAGCAAAGTGCCTTTTCAGCTGACAGCTCAGGTGGGCAGCAGGAATCAGCTATAACAGTAGCTGCTGTCAAAAGCAGAGAATGGGGAATGCACAGAAGAGAATAAACAGTGAGAATTGGTCCATCTTGTCACCCATCAGACTGACACTGTAGCAGCCATGGATAAAATAAACTGAAGTGTTAGAGACCCTTTGCTATGATGCAAGGGGAATGAATCCCCCCAAAATATTTGGGTTGCATTTATATACAGGGTGGTAAGCACCTTATAGCATTCTATGCCACACAGAGCCCTCCCCTGTAGGGAGAGCATCCTTGATACAGGCAGACCAAAGGGCATCATCTCCACACAGGCTGGACAGGGCTCAGTCAGACCTGAAGGCTCAGCCAAAAGTCAGATCCTGGGTTTCGAGCTCATCTTTGCTTTCCCCATCAGCAAGTTACTGACCCACTTAGTGATCTTGTAAGGCTTTTTTTTTTGCCATCTATTTTCCATTGGGTATGTGTAAAAAATTAGAAGTATTCTACTGAAAATATAATACACATAACTTAGATATGGTGTTGCTCTAAGTAGCTCTACAGGGTTTCTGCATCCCCCAATGGTTTTTTCAGAGAAAACAGGGCTTCTGCTGGAAGTCAAGAATATGTACGAAACTGGTTTTTTTTCATTTCAGTTCTATAAGGACTGAAGTACTCCATGGGATGTTCATACATATGAAATTACTCCAAGATTAGCTCTAAATCAGTGAAGTGCTTTTGAGTTCTTGTAAATGAAAAGGATTACAACTTGTAAATGCAGAACAGTGATATGTAAGCTGTTTTGTGTACTGTCAAGCCAAGGAGATGTCATTTGAAAGTGCTAATAGCTGAAGGTTGTACCTGGAAACCTTTCTGCTACAGATTTTATTAATTTCCAGTTTCACAGCTGAGGAAAAACAGTTCCACTGACCTGAGTGAGGGTAGATAGAATGTGTCTGGCTGTGTTTAAGATGGCAGTGTAACAAATACATAAATTATGAAGTTTTCAAAAACGAAAAAGAATTTCCATTTAAAATATCACAAGGTGGTTCTGTAAGTGTTTGTATATGGTATTTCATACAATACAAACACATCTGTTATATTATAATGCCCTCAGTTTGAGGGCATGTTTGAGCAAATCAGAAAGGAATTGTCTACTAATGTTTTAAGGAAAAGTGCTCTCAGCTAATTCATCATGCTCCATCAAAGATTGATCATCAAAGATTGATAAGAAAAACATTTATAGAGTGTCCTAGTTCAGCAAGCTGGGACCAGTTTACCACTGTGTGGGTGTGACCAAACCTGTGTATTGTAAACCCTCTATGCCATTTCTCTTGAACTCTTAACAATGGACCATTTGCAGCAACTACCCAGGGCACACCCAACCTCTCAGGCCCTGAGCTGTGTGTGAAAGACACCTGTGAGATAAGAGCTGTGATAACTCCCTTCCAGGAAGTCGTTAGTACCTCCACACCCAGTCTGAGGTGTCATGTCTGCTAATGGGCCATCAATGATTCCAAAATACCCCATGACTCAGAGTGAGATCACCCATTGTGTAATTCCCTGCCCTGGGAGACATACTGGGTGGTCTGACCTGAACCTCGGGGTATATAGTCTTGGGCGGTTTTGGGACTGGGGAACCACTCCTTGGTCCAGAGGAAGACCATAACCTTGACAGGAGGAGATCACCACTCTCGACCAGACTGCGACTGTCATCTACACCAACAGGGTTTTCACTTCCTTTGACTTTGGACTTGGGGGAACCATATAGGTCTCAGCACAGGGGCTAACAAACCCCTTTGTGTTTGTGCCCCGGGGTGCTGGGTTATACTTCTGGGTTTTGTGGGTTAAAACCAGTTTCTCTTTGTGCCATTGCATTTCTTGTAATACTGTTATTAATTGTACCTCTGACTTATAATCTCTTTCTCACTGGGTTTCTTTCTCCTGCCAGTTTACCTTTAAACCAGCGCACAGAGTTAATTTTATATTCTGTAACATTAAAAATTATATGCTGAAATTATATGCTGAAAACAAGTGCTATATTATCACTTGCATTATAAACCACTCAAAACCTAATTTCTTTTTTAGGCCTGCCTGCTTTTCTCTGAACTAGAAAAAAAGATCCAGATAAAACCCAGTTCTCAAAAGGTGGAGAAGAGCTGAAGTCAGAGTTTATGTCTCATTTACATTACAAGTTTGCAAGTCAGAAAATGGACCTTGGAGTGGATCCTTCTACTGAGAATTTAATCTTCAGTAGCTGCTGTCTGTGTCATGGCAATGATGATGCAAGACTTTAACAACTTGATTTCTACTGCACATGTTTGAAATATTTATAAAGTATGGTACGGTAACTGGTCTGTTCTTGGTACAGGCTATGTAATTCTTCTAACTGCTGTGGTGCTATACTTTGTCCTGCATTCTGTGTGGGATTTTTCACTTCACTTGGTGATGAGAATGACTCTTTTTAATGACATTATCACAGAATTTGCTGCGAGTTGCTTATGAGGTTCAATTTTTTGAATAGAGCATTGCTTCTGAACTAGGTAGGGATGGGACCCCTTCCTTTGTATTCAGCTGGATAGCGTAAGAAATTCTCCAGACTTCTTCACAGGACCAAAAAACCAGTGACAGAAATTCCCCTTATTACTTGATCTCTATGAATAGTGACATTACTTTGATGAGTAAAAGGCTAAATAAATGGGTTGTCCTCTAGAACCTGAAGACTTTTTCCCATTTATATAATCACAAGATACTACAGTAATTAGTATCTGTTGGCAGTTGTGCACCACATAATTTTATAGAACATCTTTCTAAACAGACTGTTTCTTTTACAGAGCTTTAAACAAATTAATCATATAAAATTGCTGTATGTCATGACTTCCAGGCTACTTCTGTTTATAGATATGTGTCTATTTTGTTACACTTTTATATCAAATCTTTTAGAATAATACAGACTGTTAAAATATCTAACTATTTAGAATATCTAATTACTTTCCTGAAAAATATGAGGAAAGGTATGTATTGAAAAGAAAATATTTGAAGTAGTGAAGATTTATTCTTCAGGCACTGGTGATCTCCAAGCCTCTTTGCCAAGACATTCATTCTCTAAAGCATAACAGCTCAAGAGGTCAGAAGCTTAACAGTGGTATATGGTAACAATCTGCAGCCTTATTGATCCAGGGATGCTGGGAAATACACTCACCTAAGATCAAATTTTCATGTGTTTGTTTTTCCCTGCCAGTTTTACCGAAACTTCAGTATTACAAAAGAGTTAATTTCAAAATAACCTTAGTTTGTTTTCAGTGATTGGAGTTTGGGGGGTTTGGGGGTGGGGTTTTTTGTGTTTGTTGTTTATTTGTTTGTTTGTTTGTTTGTTTTTTAACAAAGACTACTAAGTTATTTCTTTTGTGAAAAATTCATACACCTGTAGAGAAGGTCCATGTTTGGGATTTTTGTAGCCTTGATTTACCTTTGTTACGCACAAGACAAAGGAATGGCATCAGACAGAGACATGTCCCTGGAAAAGCTCCATGATTTGAAATCTGATGATTCCTGTAGAGTGCTTTGTCATCTCCCTGCCCACCTGCCTCTTCTGCTCACACATGGAGTAATCAGCATATCCAACAGTATTTGGCTTAGCAGTCAGGTAGTGTTGGCACACAGTTTTGTGGGGGGCCTCACTGGACAAAGGAACCTACAGCTTGATTTTTTGCTGCTAAGAGAGCCTTTCTTTTACTCCTCCCACTAGCGGTATCAAGGGTTGCTTAGTCCATCTTAGGACTTTGATGGGCCACACAATCACAGCTACAAGACCTGCTTTCATTCAGGTATAAATGGGAGAGAAAAGGGTTGGAAGTAGTCCTCACATAATCACTCACTAGGATACTTAGAAGACAAAGTGACAAACTTGGCTCCTGTGTAATGAGTTGCAGGACAAGCCTCCACAGAGGCCCATTTGAAGATGGCATAACTTAGAGTAACCCTTTTATTGTTGCAAGCTGTGTCCATGGCCGAGATCCAAGCTGAGAGTCAGCAAAAGCAGATGAAAGCAACCAGCACTGTTTCCTCTATGCCCCTTGCACTAATGAACTCTTATTATCTTTATGAAATTGTTTTTCACCTACAGCTTGCAAATGCAATTATGATTTAGTCCTTTTAGCTCTTGCATATTCTTTAGTATGCTATTCCTGAGCCAATTCAAAATCACCCCAGCATAAAAAGATTGTTCTGAACAGAGTTTTTATGCTGTTGATTTAAATGTTGGTTTTAAATACTTTGAAAACCATTAGATTGTTCCAGGCTTACCAGGACATTTCCATAAAAATAAGCTGCATGCCAAAGAATCTGAGATTCATACATTACAGGATATGGTCTCCTCACACCCTCCGCCTACTCATTTGGAAGTGTCTCATGGTTTTCCTGCATCATTTGACACATCTGTAGTCATTTAATTGTTCTAGCCTTTCAGACTGTGTTGTGAAACAATTGCTTACAGGACTCATTAAAAGAAAATATAACAAAAAATTCCCATGCGTTGTACCTCCTCCATGGTAAAATAAGCCTTGGAAACCTTCAGGGTACCCAATTTTTGTTTGTTTTGTTTTTTGTTTTGTTTTGTTTTTTAAACCTCTTAGAGTAGGCAGCCAGTATGCAACATGAGTATTTGTACAATATTTCTGTATATATAAACAAGTCATGAGTGGAATGGGAATGTGTTATATATTAAATGGATTTTTTTTTAACTGTTACTTGCTCCTTTTTGTTTTGGCTCTGTCTCAGAAAGGTACTTAACCATTTTTTTGTCTACCCTCAACTAGAAAAGCCTTTTCTATGTTCCATGAAAATGAGTTCAAATGAAACATACAATCAGAGGTAAGCATTAGCTTGAAAAGTTTTGCTGACTGGAATACTTTTTCAGTCTTTGAAAGCTGGCCTGGCAGACTTGTTGTTGGAGTGCATCTGTTTATCTCAATTGGTATTGTGTTATACAGAAAAAAACACACTGTCAAATGCTTGAAATTCCACCCTTCCTTGTTTCACTCCTTAGCAGAGAGCTCTGCCTGCATCTCCAGCTGAGATACCAAACATCTGGCAGATCTCTAAATTCCCATCTGACTCCAGGTCATAGAAAAAGACATTGATAACGATGCTGAACTAGACTTCTGCAATATAATGGATGTATCTAGTTGCAAATGTTTTGAATTGGCTATATATATATATATATATATATATACACATGTATCTTTAACAGTTTCTGTTGAAACACAACAGCTAGAGTCAAATGTAGCTTGTAGGCTGATGGGAGCCTATCCAAACAGTGTCACAAGGAATATAAAAAAATGCTGCTTACGTTTTGAGGGAAGGATCACATGTGAATCAATCCATAACTAAAATATCAACTGACAAATCTTGATCATGAGAATCTTTTGGGTGGAATTTGGTAGTGATACTGAGAGTGCCAGGCAGATCAGCTGCCTTAATGTGAAAACGGCTTAGCAATAGGAAAATAGAAATTAAATGTTCTTTGCTTTCTACCTTCCTTTTATGGGGCTTGTTTAACATACCTCTTTTCTCTAAGGTGAAATGTTTTACTTTCTCTGAGTTAATGTTTTGGCAATATTAATGTTCTGTCAACACTAGAAAACTTTCATCCATAAATGTATTTTACACTGACTTTATACCTGGATACATAACAGCAGAATCTATTGTATGGCACCTAAAGCAGACCAAGGTCTGTTGTTTTCTTAGCTTAATAAGTAGGCTTAAGTGATGAACAAACTTCTGCAAGATTGTATTTTAACATGTTTAAGACAGATGTAAAACATATTGTACTGCTTCTTAGAGTACCAGGTGAGTCCCTCTTTATTCCCGTCTGTCCATATTTTTATGCCATATCCATCATTACATTTGACTGCCTGTAGACTTGAATCTCCTCCAGTTTGGCTTTCCAGGCACACAGAGGTAGTAGTGATGAGTAGAGATGAGCTTTTGTTAAAGCTTAGGCTATCAGGCTTCAAGATTACTTGCAGAAGTCTAGGAAGCTCTGCTTTGAGAGTCAAGGATCCCAAATGCTGACCTGAGTGCTCAGGACTCACAGGAAGAATAATAGCCTTCCTGTCAAATCAGCAAAGTTAGGTGGGATATGTCCTGGGCCAGATGCCATGAGATTCCAAGAGAGACAAGAGGTGTCTTTCTGGTTTTGACTTGTACATCCTTAGTCACTTTCTCCTTTATTCCATGATTTCTTTCCCTTCGGACCCCAGAACCATATGCTGAATTTGGCAAACACTTCATCAGCTTTAAGTGAAACAAGTGATCATTTCCAAGGTAGCTTCATTTCAAGAGAAAATCACTGACTTTTTCTGGAACCATCCCTGGTCCTAATGAGTGGGAAACAGGATAACCCACAGCAGTTTTTTTTAGGACATACCATTGCCAAAGATATTCAAGCAAGTCTGCATTACCTGGGGAGAAACAATAAAAATTGTAATTTAGCAAACATGGAAATAATGTGACCACTTGAAGGTAAGCTGGAACAGTACAGTGATTTTGCAAATCCCTTCCCAAAGGCTAGTGGTGTTTAATAACACAGAGAGGTGTAAAGAGAGGTGCCTCTTTTTTGCACCTACACTCTATGCCTTATAACCATATCTCTGTATTTCACTATTTTCACTGTAAGGACTAATTCAGAGTTCAGACTACACATGGGAATAGTGTGTACAGCACAGATTTTATCATACTTTCCAACTCAGCTGGCTTTCCAGCAGAGAGGTGATGTAAGCACTCTAAGGAGCAGTTTGGTTAAATTCAGAAAACAGATTTTTTAATCATTTTTGTCTGAAATTAATTTGTTTCCAGTAGTAATTGAATTGAATGTGTCTAAAGTACCAAGGATTAGCAAAGTCCAGTGGGCTGGACTGGGTCTTTTGCAGAGAGAATCACAGATATAACTGTATTATAGCAAGTAATTTTCCTGTGGCCTGACACAATGTGTTTCTATGCAGCAAATTTAACAGAGGATATGCAGCTTGCATCGTCTTTTTTTTTTTTCCCTCTTAGTCAGTTTTTCCAGCTAATGGAAAGAGAATGTCTTGGCTTTGTCTTTATTCCACCAGGCCCAAACTCTGAGCTGGATAACTCCCAATAGGATCAGGACACATATGATCTCTTAAGTAACGTTTTTGAATCAGTACATGCATTAGCAAAATATATTTTTACTCCTTAATTTCTTTGTGAGACCAATTCATTACTCAGCTTATATTTCTTCACGAATAAATAAACATGTATATGTTTGTGTGTACATACATGTATATGTGTATATGTATAAGTAAATACCATTTCTCTACCTTACCAGACCTCCAGAAGGTAGTGCTTCCAGCTCTGTGTATGTGAGCTAAAGAGAGATGTTTGCTTTCATATATGCAGTGACAGGAAGTGGGATGAACCAGTTCACATCTGTTAGCCATTAAATAGCGAAATAATAACAACAGCAACAAAATATTATTTTAGCCAGGCCCACAAGAACAGAAATCAGACATAGGAAACTGAAGGTGAGTCAAAAGCAGGCCCACATCCAGCTGATTCCTTCAAAGGCAAAATACTATGTACTTTTTCTTGGTTTTCAGTTCTGCAAATACTGCCTTCTTGGATCATCATAACATGCCATTAGAATGAGAGGGTTTGAGGATTTCCTGTAGAAAACTGTAGCACCATTCATTCCTGCAGCAGTGTCTGAGAGGAACAAGCATGGGCCTCAGAAATTTTTGGATTTAGAAAAGCAACACTTACACTTCTTTCCAATGACCTTCTAAACCTAGGTCTGCTGATCTTTTCCCAGGACACCGCTGAACAATTGTAAAAGGGATTAAATAGAAATGCATGTAGTTTTTTGTTAACAGGTACTACCTGAGTGATTATCAAGGGTTGAGGAGGGTTATTTAATAGCTCTTGTATGATGTTTTGCATCAGTGCTAGAAAGAACAAGGGGACTGACTCTCACTCAAATCTAATCAAGTCAATGAGAGTAAAAGAGGCTTCAGAAGATCACACTTCAGAACATTGCTTTGAGCAATAAAATTTTCTTAAATTTGAAGGTTGCTCTTTTGCTGATATGTATGGTAGTTGTTAACAGATAGCAGCTGCCATTGCAGAAAACTCTGGCAAGCTGAGGGGAAATCATGATTAATTGGAGAACTGGTATTCAAAAAAGATGGCTGGCTGCCAAAGGGCTGCAAAAGTAAATAGCATCAATTAAGTCAGAATAGCTAATTTTGTTCTGAGCCAGTAATTACACAATGACTTATTTATTAAAAATAATGGAATATTGTAGAAAATATAAGTCTACCACTATTGACTCTTATTCAAGCTATTCCTTCATGATTTAATAGAATAAAGAAGATAAACACTGACTTTTACCCATTTTGGTCACTTTGGCAGATAACTATTTCTGATTGAAATCTCTGTTTTTGTTGGTTTTGTTTCATCAATCTGTTCATGTGTAAATAAAAAGGCAAGCTCTTGGTAGGGCATTTTATAAACATCGATGTGCAAATATTTGGTACAAGTTTGGACCATAGTTTTAGGATACTTGTTTATTTCAGCCTTCAAAGTCACAGTGTGTTTCTCAAGCCTGAAGTGATGGATCACCTGGTGGTGATTCCATGGTGGTGTGTTGTTGGTCATGCCTCGCTGAGTGGAGAGCTCTGAACCTGGTTTCTCAAGTGCTCATGTCCCTGTGTTCAGAGGGACAGGACAAAGGGTGTCCAGGACAGACTGTTCTAGGCTTGGAGGACCTGTTGATGCAAGCAGACTGGCAAGAAAGTCTTTACCAACCTTTTCTATTTCAGTAGATGTCACAGTGCTGTGACTCAAAGGACCCATTAGGTGGATTGTGCTCACTCCCATTTGGCAGAGAACGGCAGGGCAGATGGATACATATAGCCATAACTGCAGAGCTTAAATGTAGTGTGGTATTGGCTATTCCCTGAGGAACAGGAAAGTTACCCCAATGACAATATCACTGTCTTCTCCAGGTGAGGAGGGAGTGGTCTCTGTGTCTTTATGTTGTATCAGATAATAACTGCAACACATGTATGTTCATCATTTTAACTGTCTCGCAGAGAAAGTCAACAAATTATCTGAACCCTGGCCAGACTTCAAAGTTCAGAGGTTTGGTTCAGAGTTAGCTGCAGTCACTGATTCAAAGTTTATAAAAGCTGTCCAGATTTTCTGAGACTGTAAAACTGGGCTGGAGCAGCATTTTTCCTGTAGCTTTCAGCACTTCTGTTTCCCATCCTAGCTGGACAGTGGAATCGAAAAAACACTTCTTCAGAAATTCCAAGAGCTTAAGAACATTTGGTCCCTGTTGGATTCTAAAAATGAGTAAAGATCTGGGAAGCTGTCTGGTGGGGTCATATGTAACCTACCTAGTCGGCCCCATTGTGTCTGCAGCTCCCTTCAGATTGAGAGGTATTTTTGTAGCTGGAGTCTGGTGCGACATTCAGCATGTGCCCTTACAAACAAGCTTTTCATCTTTTCCTAGCTACTTATAGGTTCTTGTGGATATTAAAGGAGATTCTATTTGATCTTTGATACTCTGGTGAAGAAAGAGCCCAACGATTTGACAACTGTGATATTGCAATGTCAGAGGGGAGTCTTAACTTCTGAATAGCAGAAAATATGCTTCTAATGCTTTAGCATTTCAGATTTAAAAAAATGCTGCTTATAATATCACATGTTCAAGGCATGGGCTAGTCAAGTCATGGGAAGGAAATGAATTTCAGCTCCTGCTGTTAACTCTTTCACAACACTACTTTGGGATTATGCTATAAGGACTAGATATCCACCTTTTTTCCTCCTGCTTGAAAAGTGCTTGAGTTTCTTTCCTAGAGTGTAGTTACAAAAGTGCTGACCACATCAACAAGTCACCAGCATGCTTCATGTGTGCCAGCAATGATCACTGTAGGGGCAGCAGCCTAGACCCTGTTGCTGCAGCTGGAGGAGAATTTGTCAGGTTTGCAAATATCATTTCCATTTGATCAGGCTAAATAAATACATATTAAGCCATTCTTACCTACAACTATAGGCTCTTTTTTTTTTAAATCCCATTGGGAAAATGAGACTTTTCTTTGTGATGATTAGTAATCATATACTGTTAGTTTCCACTGTCTGTAAAAGAGAACTAGCTAACATATCCTCATAAGAAATTTCAGGTATACAGAGGTAGGCAGACTTTTTCAGAGACCCACAAAGACAGAGATTCGAGTTCTGCCCTTTAAATTCAAAAACAATTGAATTGCAGAGCTAACTGCAGTAAGAGGAGGGAAAGAATTGTTCAGCCAGTTACAAAGAGAGGAGAAATGTTAACATTCAGTTTGCATCTGCCTCAGATATTAAGCCGTTCAGAAGAGTTTGGATCTGAGACTCTGGTATGAGTTCACACCTGTTGCTGTGCATGGTAAGAAACTTCATGCAATTGTGCTTTTGCCTTCACTGAGGAACAGGCACTACACAGGTCCCCCTGGATCCTTCTGCAGTAGCAGCCTACAGCTGTTACTTCCAAGATGGAAGTCTTCCTGTAGTTTCTCAAGGGATTGAGTGATGCCTAAATATTACAGACACTGGAAAAATCTCTTTGAAACTTATCTGCAACTTTGAACCACTTGGCACCTTTCTTTTCATCACAGGAAGAATTTTCTTTTGAGTTTTCTTTATTGTGTTTGGAGTCCAAGATAGTCAAGTTATACCACTGTAATGGTACTTTCTATAGCATCTACCAGAATTTCCCTTTATACATTTTAAATAAGTACCAACGTACCTCACGAGAAGTCCAAGCAAATTCATATTTGTGTAGTACTTAGACCTCTTTAAGCTGAAGGCAGTGTATGAATGCAGTGTTAATTTAATGGGGTGCATTTCCTTGGGATAGACACTAAATCAGTTTAGGCAATGAACAATGAAAGCAGTTTCTGCTTACTCATTTCAAAAAGCCAGCATTTGGTTTAGCTGAGATACATTTTGTGCAGTAACACTGGATTTCACATTATATTAAATAAATTTTAAACTTCCGAGAAGGTTTAAAAATAGTAGCTAGTTAGTAAAAGTAATGCACAATTTTACATCCTCATCACAAGATATTTTTACCAAGTAAATGTTATTTAGACTTTGAAAGTAGAAAACATTGTAAGTAATACTGTTTGGACTTCTAATGGCCTCTTACAGAGATTAATTTGATCCTTGGTGAATATAATTTTGCCTCTCTCACTTTTATTCCATCCTACATTTTACTCCTGTTTCAAGCTTCTCATGCTTGGTTTAAAAAGTTAGTGCAATAGTGAGGCTGAAAGATTTAGCAAGATTTTCCACAGAAAGTATTTTGCATATGCATTATGTGTGTGAGTCCACATTAAAAGAACATTATTGAGATTTTTGAAGCAAGTATTATGAAAGTGAAGTTTGAGACTGTGTGTACCATTTCAGCTCAGGTCATTTTAATCATGGAGGGTTTTTTTTAAGTTACAAGTCCCTTGCATTTTTGAACACACAAGATAGGTTGGTTCTTCAGATGCATCAGAGCTGTGAAGTCAAGCAGGCTAGTGCCTTTGGATGTGGATTCAATGTTTATATCATTACTTGCATTAAGTGAGAACTACTGGAAGAGAAAAGTTGGTCTCTGTCCATCTCTTCCAGAATTCCTGTGAGATGATGCTAAGCAAGTCACTAAAATGAAATTTGTCAAACATGACCAAGAATTTTCTTTTTTTTTTCTTATTTCTAGTGTTTATAAGTACAGCAGAAAACAATAGAATCTGTACTGTGGGCACGTAAGTATTGTGAAAATTTAATTCCCAGGTGTCACAATTTAAAAATTAAAATTGGTACTATTATTTAAGCTGCAAAATGGAAACTACACTGTGAAGATAATTAATACATATGGAACATTCAGATACTACTGTATTGAATATGACAGGATAAATCCTGATGAAATTAATAAAGCTATCTTGAGAATAGCTTTTGAATAAAGTGAAGCACATAAAGGCCATGATCACACAGAGAAAAATAAGTCAATACAGCCAACAGAGCATTGTATTTCTGTGAGCGCTTTTCATTTCAAGTCACAGAATGAAACAAAGACCCACTCAGGAGAAAAAAAAAAGTACACACAAAAAAACCTCCCACCAGAACCGCCCCCCCCAAACCCAAACCTGCCTGTGTAATCATCATATTATATATTCACAGGGAGACTGAAGAAAGGTCAGGTATATTGTCATTTCTGACTTTCTGAGTGTTTGATTTGGCAACTTCAACTCTTTATGAGTCACACATGTACTGGTAGAAAAGTGCTATAAATTCATGGTTGGATCCTTTTTAAAAATTATTCTTACTTTTCAACGTCATGCAATCGCTTAGTGCAGCCCAGTTTCACCTTTTCTTGAAAAGAAATACAGTATTTTAGATGGGGTTTTGTATTTAGTGAAGAATGTAAATTTGTTGTAGAAGAACATTTGTTCTTTTCAGGGAAAGTTTGGTGTGGTAGCTTTCAGAAATAACTAGGTTTTCGCATCAGAAGCTGAGTAAAAATGAGCTACGTTTGTAAATACTGCAGACCTTCTGTGAAGATACCAGCACTTGAACTTTTAAAACAATTTTGGCCTGTCAGTCAGTTGTAAATGAGAGTAGGAAGAGAACAAGGGAAAAGCTCCCCTTAGTGAGGAAGAGAGTGACAAATAGAGCACCTCCGTGGGAAGTGCTGTTTTCCTCATATCAGGTATGTTTCTTGCTCTGCATGAAAAGATAATGTTTCTTTCTTGATTCTTGACCATTGTCATATGCTGCTGCTGTCAAGGGAGCAAGAAGGAGGAAATAAGGCAAAGGGGAAAAAAAGAGACACCTGTTCATGGGGAGGGGATAACAACTTTAACAGACCTCACATAAGAAATCCACAGATGTCCCCATGCACTGATTGACCTTAAACAATCCGGCATGGCCACAACATCCTGCTGGGCCTCTAGCCAGAGCTTGGTTCCCCTCAGAAAGGACAGAGGTCTTCAAGTTGCTCTTCAATCTGCTTTTCCTCATAAACCAACACTGTCCTCTTTTACAGGATCCTACACTGAGTTGCCAAGTAAAGGGATGTCTGCTGAGGTTAAATAAAGGGAATATACTTACAGAAGTATTTAGGCTCTACTCAAAGTGCTGAAGGTGGCAAGGACTCTGAATTTTTGTTATAATTTTGAAATTTTTTTCCTTAGGAAGAGGTTTCCACTAAAAGAAAAAAGAAAAAAAGAAAAGATGGATCAAGGGCAGCCTTACAGCCTACTGCACAGATACTCATCTTTTTGCTGAGAAGTGGTGACAGCAACAGTTACCTTGGCAGGGCTTTACCTAACCAAGGTGAGGTGTAGTACTGTTTCAGATATTCTGCACACTACGTGAGCAGCTTTCCCAAAGGAAAGTAAAAATTCAAAAGCAGTAAGCCAAATTTACTTCTGGCCAAGGAACTGGAGATACCAGAGTCTGGGAGAATAAGAGGATGAGAGAGACTAGAAAATCTTTATTGTGCAATGAACATTTGATGAACTTTGTTGATTTTTTTTTTTGACTTTCTCTGTTTCTTCATATTTTTAACACTGTAGTTTGGGAATGAAGAATACTAGAACTGAGATGTTTTCCACCATTTGGAGGGAGACATTAACAGGACTGTATTAGAAAGGTGGAAAAAAGTGTTTCTCTATTCAGAGGTTTTATTTATGACTATGTACATTGATACAAGCAACAGATACATATTGCGTTGTATTAGGAGTAACTTCGGGGAACTGTTCTGCATTAGTTCATAAACTTTTTTTAGCTTAAAAATTACCCCTTCAGACTTTGAAGAAATGCTCCTCTTTTCTGATTTTAGGATGATACAGTTTCTTTTAGGAGGAGGAATATTCATTTTGTTCACCCTTCTCTGTGTTCTCTAAATAGAAGAAATGAAATGGCAGAAATGCAGGATGGGTGGCCTTGTTGAACTCTCTGACTGAGGGACTTCCATAAAGGTTATTTTACCATCTCTGTTTGACTGTTCAAAGTAAGGAAATGTTTGAGCTTACTGGTGCCAAATTCTTCTCTAGAAATATAAATTAAGAAAATAAATAAAACCTGTTCATGGTCAGCATAAGCTTGATCCAGTAAGAAATTAAGTATCAGAGGTAATGGATGTTTGTACAAAACTATTGTACAAAACTAGATCATAGTTGACAACAGGCTGATTGTGATGACAGAAAGCAGGTAAAAGCTTGAGTCTTTGTGCTTATTTGCTGTGATTTCATTCCGCTGGTAACGTATAGACCGTTTTTCTGTGCAGCCATTTCTATTATGTATTCCACTTGTTCATCAGCTCTGCTTCCTCACTCTGGCTGCCTAGGGCACCAGGTTTATTTCTGGTAGTAGTTTAAGATGATAAAGCATATAACCTTGGGTCAACACACTGTTTCAGGTTTGTCACTCAGTGGTGCCTGTTTTTCTTGACCAAGAAAGCCTGGAGTAAACACTACACATCCTAGTAGTGAAATGCAGTACAGATTGCCTCCTCAACAACTCACACACTGTATTTTGTTGTAGAAAAAATAAATACATTGGGCAGACAAGAAAATTGCTTGCAGCAATGAGTGGGAGTTTGCAAACTAAAGAGCTTTGATTCCCGTGTCCTCTAGTTGCACTATATACCAAAAGATAATATCACAGTGTAGAGTAAGTGAAAACACTGAAGGCAATCTACTGGTTTGTTTGTTACTGTTTTTCTTAAATTTATTGATGCACATGTTCTGCTTTGGGTGCTTATAGAGTTGCATAAATATTGTTTTGCCCAGGTAGGTTTCTTTTTTATTTTTTTTTTTTGAGCCACAAATTATAATGTTTATCGTGCTGATGAAGCAATGGTTGGGGGACAAATATGACATTAAAAATAGACTTGGATTTCCCAATCATCTGAAGTGCTGGCTTGCAAACCCATGCAGCAATGTTGATTTGTGGGTAGTTAATTTTCTTGGCCATTGTTTTTCTGCTGTGTGATGATGTGAGGTTATTTCTAGGCAAAATGAAACATACAGTTATACATAGTAAGAGAATTGTATAGTAGAAAATGTTCTTGGCATGCACACATGACTCAAAATGAGTACATAATGTGCGTTTGAATGGACTGGCTGGTTTTTTATTTGTTTTTCCACTGGCAAATCAAGAAATAAAGCACAATTATTTTTTTTTTTTTTAGATGAAGATACAAAATCTTATTTTCCTTTGGATACAATTCCAAGATTCTGGATCAAATACACTTATGTGATATTTCCATCATTTCACAGGAGTTACTTATTCATTTTTAAACCCAATTCAAAAATCTTAAGAGATTCAGATATTTGGGAAAACAAGAAATAATTTCCTTATGGCAATATTGAGTTCAGATTTTGATCCTGATATAAATAGAGAGGTGAAACTTGCTAGGGGACAGAGGCTGGCAGAAAACTGCACAAACACTATGTGTTGCAATGTTTGTGTGGAGGAACAGCTCAGTGCCTCCTTCACCATCTCAGGTTTGCAGTACCTGGAGCTGAGACAGTATGTGGTTAGACAGAGCAGAGAGCATAAGATGGGGTTGGACTTGGGTTGGACTCAATGCCTGAGGGCTGGATTTGAGTCTAATGGAAACAGAAAGGAGGTTTTCCTTTTATTTCATTGGTCTTTGGATCAGCCTGAGATTATCTGGCCCTAACTCATGTGCTCAACGGGGCAGAGAGTGGGTGCAGTTGCAATACGTGGACTGAAGCTGCTGACTCGGAATAGCTGTAACTTACTCCCAGATTGTTTTTCCTCAGGAAATCAAATTAATTGAACTTTTAGAAGGTGACATTAACTTCATTCACAGTAAAAAAAGGACAAAATTAAAGCATTCCTGCCAAAACAAAACCGAATTTGCAGGGCTTGTTAAACATTCTGGAGCTGAAGAGAAATTGTGGCACAAAGGCCTGTACTATGAGATCATTTCCCATCGTTCTAGGAATATATTCTCTTTTATTCTGCCTTGAAATGGAAACACTGGGAAATGGATATAAGAAGAATATGATCTAGGATTTCTAGGAAGAGATGAATAATAATTTTCTTTATTAATAAAAAAGGCAATAGTTAAAGAATCCAAGTGATGAGCAATATGCACATTTAACTCTATATATTTTCTTTGCTTTTTATCCTCACTTACATGTATAACAAAATGGACATCCTGGTTTTCCTTCCATCTAGATGATTTTTTTTAAATTCAGTTTATGTAACTGTCTTCCCATCAAGCACAAAATACCTTCAATAGATGTGAGAATGGAGTTAAACTAGGCTCAGAATGTTATCTTTTGGATTCATGCCCTAGACTGGAAAAAAATGGTGAATGACTTGCAGAAAGGTTTACTATTTGACAAAAAATATTTCTGTTTGTGTTGCTCAGGCTGTCGAATGTTCCTAGATATGGCAATTAAGCAAACTGGTAAAGACGAGAATTAAAATAAAGAAGCAGCAAGTTGAACAAGATCAACACCTCTGAGTGGACACCCAAAGGAAAAAAAGTCACTGTGTTCATATGTATTCTTTCTACAAAGCAAGATGTGGAAAATCATCACTTTTCTAACCAGAGTGTGGTAGTAATTTTGTAATTCCAGGGTTCTTTCCCTCCTCTCTCCCATCCATCCCCAGCAGTGTTTCAAAATTACCTATAATTTTCATGGTTCAGTTATTAGAGTATGAAATGCGTAAGGTTTGGTGGGTAGCAACAATGAACCCTGAAATTAAGCAGTTAGTACTGAAATGTCTATATTATCCTGGATAAATATGCCTGTATTTTTGTTGGATGAGTTCAGGAGAGCCAAACAGGCTGGGAAAACCTGAAGTCAACTAAAACTAACTAGGTGAGGGGAATGGGAAGTAATTATTTGCCTCAAGTGGTGGCTGGGGAGTGGGGAGAGCAATAAGGCAAAAACAGAGTAAGGCACTTGAGAGATGTTGTAATAGCTGTGGAATACAGGGTTAATATCACAGGGTTAAGAGACAGAACTGCTTATTCTCTCCCTCTTTGTGTTCTCTGTTCCTTTCTGCTGCTTTATCTTGCTCTCATATTTTCTTTACTTCACTTGTCTTTTTTTCCTTTTTCCCTTTTTTCTTTTTTCCCCCTTCTTTTCCTTTCCTCACCAAATTGTGACACTTGACCCACTGTAGGCATTCTATTTCTATACATCTTACAGCAGGCCTAGGCCAAGATAAAACCTAGATATTGCACTACACATTACAGCAGAGGACTTTGACTTGTGCTGAAGGCCACAACTGTTCGGAAAAGCGCTTGTGTGCACTTAAGTCCTTAGGGAATTTACTGGCAGACAAGAATATGAATAAGAGGTTTGTTACTATAGGTGGAATAGTGAGTGGTTTTCTATATAAATGCCTCCAGTGATCCTCATCTGGGAAACCCCGCTGTGCTGAGCACTGAGCTGGTGGTTCTGTCTCTGTTATTGTGGTATTCTGATGAAGAACAGTTGTATGAGATAATGTCATATGCAAGATATTCAGTAATTTGTATTTCTGTTTGCCACAAACATTGTTTCCTCTTCTTTTTCTGTTTTAAACTTGCACTCCCCTTAGTGAGAAATTCATCTTCCCTCTGGAGTGCTCACAGATATTTCTGCTTGAAACGAACTTCACACACACTTTGTTCTTCACCTGGTATTACTTTACTTCTTTCTTCCATCTTTTTCAGGGACTAACCTGAAATAGAAAGAACTCATGCTCCGTACTGTCCTTGCTCTTTTCCTTTCCATACTCATTACCTCTGATCTTACTGTGTTCCCTCATTCTGGCTGTGGAGTATTGTTCTGTCTGGTGCATCAAATTTAGGCATCCTTTCCCATATGCTCAGCATCACCAGCTGATATAATTTATTGGGGTTGTGTATTTTGCAGGTATTTCCAGAATATCAGTCAGGGCTCTGTTACAATCCCTTCTACATAACTAAAAAAGCTGAATCCTGCTGACCAAAGCAATTAAGTTGCACAGAGGCTGCAACAGAGAAAGTTCCATGTACTACTTAGAAATAACGCACCAAAGCTGGTGGATAATGTGGAGAATTGTACTAGAAATGTTAAAATGAACATCTTAGCAGAATAAATGGGTAAGTCTGATTGCAGATATACCAGAATGAGTATCCAGCTGGAGAAGAGTTACAAGAATGGCTGCTGGATTAGCAGGTCATCAGTATCCTATCACACATGTGTGTAGCTTTTCAAGATATCCAGATTTGGAGACAGAGTAAATCCTGATGACTCACAGAGGTGGAACAGGATGGAGAAATTAATCAGTGTCATCCCCTGAAGTGTATAAAAAGGCACATCTAAAGTCAGCACCAGGATGCCAACTGCGGAAGAAGAGGAGACATGAGGAGCAGTTGGTAGCTGACAAGTCCTCTGTGTCACTGCAGAGAAGTCTGGATAGGAAACCAGGATATGAACATCTGGATGAATATCAGTATGCTGGGCAGACCACTCATGTACAAGCCTAGCATTCGTGAGTGGGGGTGGGAATATGAGTGTAGGTCTGAAATCAGTTTTGCTTTAAAATAAAATCTCCCTTTTCCTGAAAGTTCTTTCATGGTTTGTTGTATTGTTGTTACAGTGCTGCAGCATTACTTTCTGCAAGTGGGGCAACTTTTCTATCTAAGGGATGGCAGGGAGCTGACCTTCCCCAGGACAGCTCTGACTCTCACCTAGGAAGTTCGAGAGGAAAAAGGAGGACAACAGCAGGTAGTCCTCTACCACACACAGGGCAGAGACAGTGAGTCCCCACATCATAGACATCAGGGCTGAAAATAATATTTGTTGGGTTCAGCTTCACCTTTTACATGGAAACTGAGGCCTAGACCTTAGCCATGACATCCAGGACTGATGTTACCTAATCTGAGCTGCTAGAGTGCTTTCCTACTTTTGGAAGAAGTAGAAAAATGCTTTATCTATGGATAGTACTGACTCCAGTTAGGGCATGTTGCCTTGCTTTTATAATTTTCTGGATAAAGCAGAAAGAAGCAACTACTATTCTGTAGAGAGGGAGAAGCATGTCTCTTGCTGAAAGATATGTCGTTAATGCTGGAACACAAAGTACTTGGCAAAAATTGGAAATGCACGAAAATGTGACTATTGCATTCCCTATTTTCATTTGAGGTATTATTCATATAATCTCCTCCTCTTAAGTGTCAGATTCCAGATGACAAGCCATTTGCTACAGAAAGTATTTGATGATGTCTAATTGATTTAGAAGCAGTTTGCTTCTAAGCACAAAAACATACTTCTGAGAGGAACTGGTAAACTACAGACCCCAGTTTTCAGATTCTGGACACCAAGGTATTAAGGTTGCTTCTTTACTGAAGGAGTTAAAGGCTGAAGATAGATTAGATGTGTGCTTCCAAAACTGTTAGCATGAGCAGGGAACCCTTAATAGGACCACAGCGTCTAATAGGCAGCTCATAAAACACAGCGAGCTGTTCAGTTTTAAGGGTATAAAGAATTGTTTATGTTCTGCTCTGAAACCACAGACCGGAGTCCCCTTTTGAGACAGATGCTCTGACATGGGAAGACAGGCAATTTAGCTGGAGCTGCAGTTCTGAAGTGGAGTATTAGTTTAGCTGTAGGTGGTTTGTAAGAATGCTTGCATTTTATATCCAAGACCACTTCGATTATAAATTGCAACTTTAACTTGAAGAGCATGTGTAATTGGCATTCCACAAATCTGTAAACTTACACTAAATGGGTCTCTTACAAAACGCCTGTTAAAAATTAACTCACTTTCATGGCACCTTTAGAGGATAGTTAAAATCCCATTAAGAGACATTAGAGTGAGAAAGAAATGTCATGACATGTCCAAGGCCACTTAGTTGTTGGAACAGAATAGCTCGTAACAACAGGGAATGAGATGGTCTGGTTGTCTTCTGCACTAATTTCGTGCTTCCTTCTGTCACTGTTCCTTAGCAATTGTATGTGAGTTCAAACCTGCAAACACTTTTACCTAATTAGCAGCCCCTCAGTCAATGGTTTCATTCAGCTGTGTCCATTATTGCTGGCTTTTACTAGGTCCTTTTCCCATTTGGATTCAATGGAATATTTATATAAGTGAGAGCTGGTGATGGGGGACTAGCATGACTTGTGTGGGCTGAGCAGGGTCCATGTGCCTTTGTAATGGAACTTTTTAAGTATTTGCTTCTCAGAAAGGTCTTCTCTCACTTTTCTTTCAAGCTGATAGTGTCAATTAACAATTCTTCTTAATTTAAAGTTAATGCCAAATTAGTGCTGTTTTATAGGGTGTTTGTTTTGTAAATGGAGAGCTGGTAAATCAGTGTGCTAATTTCAGTTGTCATCCTAGTGTTTAATTTTGTTTTTGTCAGATGATTATCTGTTATGTACACAATAGTGTAGTTTCATACTTGTTATTTGTCTCTCTCAGTTGTAAGATCCTTGTTGCACTCCTTTTTCAAGGCTTCTTCTATAGACCTGTGACTGCAGCAAGATTACAATTATTGTTTTAGAAGCCTAAAAGATATCAAGTTGCAAAAGCAGAAGAACATTTTAAATACAACCGTGCATAAAATATGGTTACTGAGTCATTGTTTCGGTTTTATACAGTTTATATTTCTGGTTAGTGTAAAATGCACTAAAGACCAAATTTGAAAACCATCTGCACCTCCTGTTTCCTTCTAAGAGGTTATTTATGGTTTTGGCTTTATACACTGAGCTAAATACAGAATGTGTAAAGACTGTTAATTAACCCTTTGAGACATGAGTTTCCCATCAATGTGTGGAACAGGAACATGTTTTTAATTAGGTAGTAAAACTCTTGGGATTTGTACTTGTTCAAAATTTGCTCCATAATGAAACTAAAGCAACTACATGTTAAATGAATTAAGAGGGGAGAAAAAAAAATCAGCTCTGTGTTTAAGTAAAGCTAGATTTGTATCATATTCCCACCAAAGCAAGGAAACACAAATTTACATTTATGCAAGATATTTTAATGAATGCGGTCATGGTTAGATACAATTTTCTTACCTGAAGAGGCAGCCTCTTAGTATTTGTCTTTTCTCTTTCCTCTAACATTTTTTGTAAGATCTGTTCATGCCTTAGGAATTTCCCAGTGTGCCTAGTACTCTCCCATTGTGGTGGATCTGGCAGTCAATTAAAAAAGGAACTCTGCATAAAGCTGAGCTCAATTCAAGTCCAGAGAAATGTCTGAGCACTTTGCTAACGTATGTGAAACTGATTTAATTAGTTTCAAACCTGAAGTTAACCACACAGTTATAGACATTAGTGACTTGCGGCCCAGAGAAACACTCTGGCTGTTTAATGACAAAGTGAAGCATTGCTCTTATGATGTGCCATAGCCTGTCATAGCCCAAAACCAACAGAATACTTCAATGAGGAGGTTATCTTACCTGTAGTATTATTTCAATCCTTAGTTAAACTTTATAGAGATTTTAATATTGATATATGTACTTAAACATGCTATAAATAAAAAGCACAGGGCTTGTGTTCTTATTCCACTGTATTTTCTATTCAGTCATTTCAATTTTAAATCAGAAATTCCAGAAATGCCTAATTCAAGCAAAGGTCTTAAGGGTCTGGAAAATGTGTGTTAAATAAAACCTTGTTTAAGTTAGACAAGCATAAAGGAGGGAAAACAGTTCCAACTGGGAAGCCTGTTTGTTTTCCTTTGTGCAAGTTTAAGTTAAAATTAAATGCAATGTATTTATCTTTTCTTTTTCCTTTCTTTTTTTATTTTAATGAATTTTGATGGAACTCTTCACATTCTTATTTCATATCTTAGAGTGCCAGATTTCAGTCTAAGCAAATTTTTGTGGACAGGTGATAAAACAATATGAATGGTAGTTCAAAGTAAATGTCTCCAAACCAGCCAGAAAAAACTTCAGCTGTGTAACTGCTGGTCCAGAGAAGCTCTATGGGCTTTCTCTTTGGTACAGTACCATGGATAGTTTTTATACTTCCCTGAAGAAAACTTCCTTACCATTTCCCATGTCCTCTGTGAGGATCCTGGTTAGAAGTAGGGCCTGATCTTGCTGTCTTCATAGGAAAATGGAGACACTGCTTAGAGAAGGTTTGAAGTCCATAGCATGTAAAAATTAGAAGAAAAAAACCATAAAACTCAATGAAACAGCTTAACCATTATCTTGTTCCTGGTGCCCTTATTTGCACCTATTCTACCTGTGTATAAACTGATAGTGGGTGTGGTCCTGTGGTGTAAAGGAGAGCACTCCGGAGTCCGAATCCCAAGGACCAGAGTTCGAGTCTCAGTGGGGACCGTCCCCTGGCAGTTCAATGCCTCCCTGCCATCCCATCCCCTCAGATCTTGGATGCTCAGCAGGGTCAGCCCCGGTTAGTACCGGGTGCTGTGTCTTCACTGTCACTGTCCAAGCTCGCTCGGCCGTGGCAGATGGACCTCAGGACTTAAAGGGTGGGGCCAGTTCTGCGCACGCTGTGCCTCACCTAAAAAATCCACTGTGCAGGCTGGAAGGGCACACTCATGTGGGGAGAGCCCTGCCCAAAGCTGTGTTCGTGAAGTTTGGCCGTACATATGTAAACTGATGACATTCATATACTTTTTTAACCTTGTATTTCATTCAAGAGTCCCCAAGTTGAAAAGCAATGGATAACCAGGCTCCAAGGGTAGTCAAGGAGTTTCTTTGGAGAGTTATAACTCTATGAGATTTAAGGTATAGTTTCAAATACACTTACTGAAATGGGCACGAGACAGATTGGCATTCAAAAGTGGCACCCTGTCTTCTGCCCCAGAGTTTACTGCAAAGCCACCCAAACAACCACAGTGACACAAAGGACACGGTGGCAGGGCTGGGGACAGAGACAGAGCTCAGCTGAAGAGCTGGTGTAAACTGTAGGTGAAACACCAGAGCCCCACATGTTTGACAGCAAAAGTATACACATAGTTCATGCCCACTTAAGACCTTCAGATCCCTCAGTATGTTGTTTTTCTGTGCATCCCCTGGTGATGCTCACCTGACATACTCAAATGCACATAACTGGCAATGCAGTCTTGCACTGAGAGACCTGCACCCCTGCACTGGTGTTATGAATAAATAAGCCAGGATCAGGTTGAAAATTGGGATAATACCTGTCTTACATCAAGATAATTACTCATTTTTATAGCTTCATCACTTCAGTGCTCCCAGCCTTCTGCTGTACTACAGGGTGCTCTGATGAGAGAACAAGTATGGTGACTCACTCTGGCCTGATAGTCAGGCTTTCAGTCCCAGTTAGTTTCCTCTATTTTTTTACTAATCCCTCTGATTCAGTTTGCTAATACAGAAGAAAGTTATTTGGAGGGATGGTTGTGTGGCTTTTTGTTTGTTTGTTTCTTTTCTTTTTTTTTTGTTTTCTTCCCCCTCCCCCCACTCTGGCTGGTATTCTGCTAATTTAGTGTCCTGAGTTCTTTCTCAGAAGGTTGGACGAACAAATAGTCATCAGGGCTCCTAAGTAGTGTACTAACAGAAGTAAAAAAATTAACATGTCTTAATATACATTTAAATAAGTATTTCTCTGATGGTTTGTACTTCAACATGCTCTGTGTTGCAGATATTTCAATCCTGGGTTTAAATATCATAATTTATAGCTAGTGTGATCCTTTAGGAGGAATAAAGGAATTTTAGCCATGTAGTAATTAAGTATTTGTAACACCTGGGTTGAGGCTACCTCCTCCTCCAATGCCTTTTACCTTGCATAGTCATTTACACTTGCTCAAAGTGAGTGCAAAGTGGGTGCACATGCTACCTCATCAGTTGGTAATGGTTTACAAATGTGTAAATCTGCAAAACTGTGTGAAAATCAAGCTCCTTATGGGGTTGATTTGAGAGAAGTCATTACACTTTTTGGAAGATGTCCTACAAGCTGTTGTTCTTTCATGTTCAAGTTGTTCTTCCCTTGCTCCAGTATTCCCGGTAAGGCAGCAATGATCTATTTTCTGGATGCAGTGAAAATGGTGGGGAGGCAGGATGTACTTTACAGGATTGTATGATGGTTAATGCATGCTTAAAAGAGCCAGAAATTACTGAAAAAATCTACACTGTGGTGAAGGACGTTATAAATCAGAATCCTTCACATTGTATCTACGTGTTACACTTTTTATATTAGTTTAAAGTCTAAAGTTGTTGCTAGTTATTGTGGTATGATGGGAAAAGGAGCACAGTGCAACTGTATGCTCCATCTTTCTCCAATCCCTTTGTTATCTCTAGCACTGGAAAATCAGAGTTGGCTAAGAAACTCAAATCTCACCCTTTGTGGCTTTGAGATTCTGCAAGAAAGAAGCAAACAAAATACTGCTTTGGTTTTTTGTTGAATTTTTGGTTTGGGGTGGGTTTTTTTTTGCATTTGGTTGGTTGGTTAGTTTTTTTAATATCTGTTTGGTTTTCATTGAGAAAGCTTGTATCAACATACAACTGCACAATTTCATTTTTGCTATGTCTTTTGGGGGCACAACCAGGTTAAAACATTTTGCTCCATTCAGAGTGTAAGTGGACCATAATGGTATACTACTAAGATTCATTGGCTCTGTGGGCAATATGGTATCCTGACTTCATTTTCTGCTTCTCCTCTCTTACCATATTACCTGTGTTCTACATTTCATGTGTATCATATTCACAGACCTATACTACTACTGTAAACTCTTTCCTGGTACTAATTATCTTACTCTTTCAATTTGATAGGATCAAAGCATTCTATTATAATTCCAGTGTTATTTGTGGAAATACAAGGAGAAAATAATTCTATACTCTCTCATAGTAAAAAAATATCTACAGAATTTAGATAGAAAAAAATCTTGTGTGTAAGGGTCATCTTTGAAAGTTGTTAGTAAATAAGGAGTTCTGTAACTTAGTAGAGAACAAGTATTTTGGGTAATTGGGACATTCAGTGAAATCCCCATCCTTAGAGCCTGGGTTACTGAAACTTTACTAGAACTTACTGGTCTGATGTAACTCTTTAGCTGGCTCTGCTTTGACTGAAGGCTTGAAGCAGTTGGACAGACATCTGCCCCAGTCTAGCTGGTTTTGTGTTTTTCTATTTTCTGAGAAGTGCTCTACATCTGCAGCCTGTGCTTTTAAGTCACAGGCTAATATTTTTGGCTCAGAGGAGCACAGTTGACAAGCTCTGACATCCAGGCAGTGATGATTTTTCAGTAACAGGTTAAATGACCCAGCAGGTGACAGCATACTAACATTTCTGTGCTACTGTGTGTACCTGGTATATCTTGGAAGCCAAAACCTAAATGAAATGAGCATAGAGACCTGCATGTAATTCTGAAGTTAGACTCTTTCCTGCATGTGAGTGGTTAACTGGCTGTATCCCCAGCCTACCGAATTCTGTGAAAATCCTCATCCCATCTGTTGTTCTCCCTGCTTGCTAGGACCATATTCATCTGCAGGTGAGATCTTCTAGGTCTGAAAATCCTTTTTCCTGAAGCATTTTGTTCTGTGAAATGTATATGATTATACAATATTTCATTAACTCCATAAAAGAAGAAGAAAAATCTCTTGTACCAGATGTTTGAAAAATACTTCTTTTGGAGAAAGTGCAGCTGATAATGTTGCATTTCTTGTCACATCTGAATAATTATGGTGTTGGAACCATTATTTGCAAAGTAAATTGGTTATTATAAAGATATCTCAGAGCACATGTATTTCACTTCTGTTTTCATGTATTTTATCTGTGTCTTTACAACAACAGAACAGTAACTTGAAATAGTTCACTCATTGTGTGGAATTAGAATTCCAGTGCAGTGCCCAGTAGCCTTTGAGCTACTTAATGTCCAGAGGTGTCTAAGAACCAAGTGTGAGCTACACATCCTGTGCATCTCCAAGATAAACTGGATGCTACCTGGTGTTTGTGTACTTACTACAGTGGTGCTTGGAAAGGCTAAATCTGAGCTAGGAAACTCAACAGGTCCTGCTCATAGCCTTGAGCACTCCTTTGCAGATGCCCTATATTGTTCTAATTGTTAGCATGTTTCCTGGCGTGATTTTGATCTGTGCCAACTGGCATTCTCCTAGGAAGTCCTTGGGCAATCTCCAAGGAACAGCATAGGTCAGGCAACACCCACCAGGCAGACAGACACGGCACACATTTAGAGTAGGGAAAAGGTTTAGCTATATGAAGGGTTTACTTTGTCCTGCCACTTGTTCCCAGTGCCTTTAGTGCTCTTGAGGCTCCTTGAGTAGAATAGGCAAACCACTTCAGATTTTGGACTGTAAAATCACTGTACTTAGTTCTGGACAGTTTTCAAGTATAAACTTCCCTCTCAGTTGCCCTCATCTCCTTTGAGGCCAGCTCTGTACTAGGAACATCTGCCAGCGCAGCTCTGTCAGTCTACATACATTATTCCTGACTGGCACAGCAGCCCCAGCTGAACTGTACTATGGGGACATGGTTGCTATTTCAAATTATTCTTTATAATGTTGTAGCTGGGTTAGTTTTATCAAAGCCTTGAATGCCTTTGTAAGCTGTGCCTGTACTGTATTTGAGAGTAGTACCATGTTCCTGTACCGACAGGGCGCTGCAACTCGGGATGCAGCCTTAGACAGAGCATGATCCAAAGACTAAAGTGATAGAACTGGTATACAAAGTAGTTTGCAGGTGAGCTTTGTTAATCACTATCCAGCTCATGGCAGATTCTACAAGCAAGCATTCATTACCCCTGCAGTCTTTCTGTGAAAGTTTCTGCATGCTTATTTCTTCCAAACAAGCAGGAGCATGTTGTATAATTGACTCAATTGCTGGAGTGAAAATCTGTTTCACCTTTTTTCCAATCCAAATGTGTAAGCATTATTAACTGAAAATGTAGTTTTCAGTCTAAAGGAAAAGCAGCTGCAGTTATACATTTTTTTATTATTATTTTTCCATGTTGTGCCAAAAAGATCTCCAAAGACCTGTGTGGGAGAAGACTTGTAAAGTTTCACATTTAATCATTAATAGGAACTGGGTTTTTTGGTGGCTGGTATGCTGCTGAAAACTGGAAGAGCAAATTTATTTTTGCACTCTTTGGGCCAAAATCAGTTCTGGATTAAGGAGACTGAAATGCCACTGACAATTATAGGGACGTAGCCCCTGTGCAGAAACATTTTTTGTTCTAGCCACAGGAGGAATGCCCAAATCTTATCATGAATGCAGGAATATCCTACTTCAGACTGAAAGTCAGTGTCTTGTTTGTTGAAGTCAATTCATCAGAGTGCTCTTCTTTGCCAGAGGCCATAACAAATCTTCCTGATTACCTGATATAAAGGACTTGGCGGGAAGGTTAGTGCTGATCAGGTTATTGCACCATCTCACTGCGTGCACCTACTCTATTGTGCCAGGCAGTAGCCTGTGGATTTTTGCTCATAAAAGTAGGTGCTCAGACTGGGATTTAAAGCTGAAGAATTAGTGACCCTGCTGTAGTATTGCCCAAGGGGTAGAAAGAATGGAAATGTGCATGTGATTTGATGATAAAGTATGTCACGAATGTATTGTTTGTATGGGTCTGTGGATATGGAAGGAGGAGTTGGCTCTGATTCATGACTTCTTTATCCTTCTCTACATGTGAAGCCTCATAATCACTATTTGCTAATTATTACTATTACTACTACAGTATCACAGATGATTTTTTTGTTTCTCTTTGGAACAACCTTCATTGACTAGACAGGTGTCTGAAACTCTTAAGGAAGTTTTGGATCCTCACATGAACTGCTTAACTGCATCATACCTCACAGTAAAAGTATTGCACAGTAAAAGTATTGCATCAGCATTCATCAGGGAAGAAGCTGGGTGTCGGAGTAGAAAAGCTTCTATCAGTGACTTCAGCTGACAGCAGGGTTAGAAATGCTTCCCTGTAAGTTAGTGCATGCCCTGTTTCAAACAGCAACCTTGTAGAGAAAGGAAGTATTTCTTAGTTCCCGTGCTATTCTACCCTCTGTACTCTAATCCCTATAGGAAGAGACACAGTGAGATGAAACTAGAGTAGCTCTTCACAACTACAAGGTTTTCATATATTAGGAAAATATTCTGCTGCCCCTCTGGGCAGTTTTTAGACACCATAATGCATCTAGAGCATGGTCTGTTGAAAATGCAAGATGGTATAAATTACAATGAGGGTAACAGACCTCCCTTTCCTCGTGGGTGCCTCTCCACAAATTTACATACCCTGCCTTCCTATAAGAAGCTGGCTCTAAGGAGGTTCAGGAACCTCAAGAGGGACTTCAGGAAGGGATCCACCTCATCTGAATCTTCATTGCCACCCCTCCCAGGTGATCACAGAATGTCTGGATCGATTGTAAACCTGAATAGCCTTTTCTTGGAAGGAAGGGAGTGGGGGAAGTAATAGGATATTGAGCAGTATGGACTATATCCAGTTTGGATGTCCAGGACTGAGACAGGATGGGACAACAACTGAGATCTAAGTTAGTACTTTCACTTCTAGCATTTACCAATGAAAGAAAAAAACAAACAAAGAAACAAAAAAACACCACGCACAAACTGCAAGTGCTTGTCTTGGGATGTTTTAGCAGGAGTAGGAGGAAACATATTTATAAAAGCAAAGTATTCTGTAACAAACGAGGAGAGTGTTCTAGCCCATGTCATGAACTACACATCTCATAGTTTTATTTCCCCAGATTCTGGAATATTTGGATCTAAATTTTCTATCTTGCTAAGCTTTTGTCTTTAGTATTTTGTTTTCTGAAAGGATGGCAGAGAGAGTCTGGCTCAACTGTTGGGTGAAGGAGTGGCATATAATTCAGAAAAAAACCACATTGTACTAGAGTTTCTTGTGAGTTTGTTTTGGAGGAAGCATCATAATGGATGAAGACCTTGCAGATGAGATGTCTCATTTTCTTAAGGCTGTCTACCCTTTATGTGTGTTTTCTGCTCTGGATGATACCACTGTTGAAGTGTCTTTGGGAATACGGGTGACAGGATAGTTCAGAAAGCTATTTCTGTTAACTGTTGGAATTCTTATAGCAGCTAAAGGAAAAGCTATTAGTAATTATAATTCTAGAATTAAGTTCCCTCCATTGAGTATGGATAAAGAATGGTACAAAAATAAAGCAAAATATTAAGTTTTCTATATAATTTGCTTAAAGTTTCTGCTTTTGTATTCTGACTGATGAATATTTATACAGATCATAGAATCAAATTGTAGATTGTTACACTTAGTATATGTATAAAAAATATATGAACTGCATAGTCCTAAGTGGGTTCTTTACATCTGCTGTATGATAAAACACTGTAAATGTGAAGTATGCTTCTTGAGTCTGTGAGTAAATAGAGCCTAGAGAGATCTCAAAAATGTGTACAGATGAAAATGCAGATGAACTTAGACCTTCCTGTACCCAGTCTTTTATCACTCTGCTTTTCTCTGACATAAGCCAAAAAACCCAACATTTTCCATGAGTCTGAAGGCAGAAATTTTTGATGGAGTTATGATGCACTCATTACGATAGTTAGATGGCAGGAAAAGCTGTCTGAGCACCACATGTTGAGTTGGTTTTCTATACACATATACATTTGTTCATACGTTCCCTGTATAAAGGCACATTTGTAAATGTGTGTGGAGGGTGAATGCACACACCTGCATCTATAGCAACTGATGTAATGCTTGCTTTGGCAGTGAACAGACAGGATAATAGAATGATACTCTAGGCTTGGTTTTGTTCTATCAGTGTAGATCTAGTAGAATCTATCTACTTTATAAAAGCATAAGTATTGGGATCTGGAGGAAATAAATTCCTTCTGCTTTACCTTCAGTTAGTAATCCTAATTATTCTACTCATAGGTGAAACCTCATTACATTTTGTCAGGTGAAAAATAGTTGAGATGTGTGAGGCTTGAGAGAAGGGAAAACTAACTTGAAGACCAAAGAGTGCTAAGTAGAAGTCACTTTCTGTGGCTCATTCTTCACAGCTGGACTGCATTTCCCATAACATACTATGCCCATAAGATTTCCGTCATCAGCTGCTTATGATTCAGCTAAAGGGAAGATGCTGGAGATCACTGGAGGTGAAATCTAGTATGGAGCCAGCCCATGCTGGTGAACAGAGAGAAAGACATTCAATCCATAACTTTCCATGAATCCTTATAGCATCTCAGTCAAGCGCAAATTACTTTTGAACTGACCCCAAATAAATTGTTTCTTCTCTACAGAAGAAATATCTTGCCTTGGATTCACCTAAAATTACATATGTTGTTAAAATTTTCTGTTTGGGCAATAAAAATACAGTATTTCCCATAAATAATAGAATGTTTAAATTAAAAACTGCCTCTCAGGTACTGTTACTTTCCACCTATTCTATCTAATTCTTTCTGCATGGCATATTTAAAATGCTGAATATTATTTCAGCTAATAAAAAAAGATATATAAAAGTGCAAAGTAACTACTAAAAGAGATTAGAGACTTTTTTTCTTCACCTTTTAGTTGGCCATATTGTCCTAACCTTTCCTAGGTCTTCACTGCTGTTCTCCCGACAAGGCACTAACTGTTTGCTTGGGTGTATTTTTAACATGATAGACATGCCAATAAAGGTACAAATACTAGTAGATATGTTTATAAGGATTTTTTTTTTCTGCCAATGTTTTTGATATGTTGCCTGTAGGCCAAACTATGTATTGTTTATTTACAATATTGAGCATTTATTAATAGAAATACTCAGAAAATGTAATGAGGTTGCCATGTAATTAGCAGCCACAAAAAGAGGAAAAAAACACCCCATTTTTAGCTATACTTTCTGGGTTTGTTGTTATTTTTTTCTTTTTTTCTCTTTCTATTAACTGAAATATTAGTGCAAATCCTGAATGAATTTTTGCTTGTTTTCATCCTTGAAGGGTGAGGTTAATTCCTTGAGCTAATACAAGCTTTTTTTAAAATGGTCCAATTTGATTAAGCCTTTTGTTTGTCTATTTTTAGGGGCCTTACTAAATGTAGAGTTTCTTGTAATTTCTTTTTTTTTCTTTTTTTTTAAGACCACCTCTGGCTTCAAAGCTCTGCTTTAAAAATGTTCAATTGTTATGGTTTGGCAAATCTCAAACAGGTCTGTTAGGACAAAAATAGCTTTGCATTTTTTTTTAATAAGGAAATAAGCTGAAGTAAGATGAATATAAATAAGTTTGTGTATAAAAATAGAGCTATTGTTGGTCTATGGGTAGTACTCATGGATGTATAATCCCTCTGGCCAGTTTTTGATTGCTCACATATTTGGACAACCCCAGGCTAAAAGGGAGGTAGATTCCAGGTTCCCACTTCCCAGGGTAATGCTTCAACCACTGAGTTATTACATTAAACAAGGCTTGTGATACCAAATGTCACTTAAAAGGCTAACCTCTTGAGTCTTTGAAAAACAAGGCAAAGTCTTCTGTGCAGTGACATCCCAGGCTGCTTGTCTTTCAAAAAGGGAAAATTAACCTTGCTTGTAGCAAGGACTGATGGGCAGGAACCCTGTGAGGGGCAAATAACTGGGGCAATGCCTTATATTTAATGTTTTCCCTTGGGTGGTTTCAAGTAGCTGCATGCTGAACACACTTATGTCAGTTTTGTCTCCTTGTTCAAAGGCTGCTTTAGCTTCCATAGTGAGGCTCTGAACTCTCATTAACTGTATAGAAATGTGAGACACCGCCAGTCTCTGGATGCATTGGGAAGTAGGCAACATGCCATTTTATTTTAATTGCATCTGTCTACAAATGACTTTGGAACACCCATTCATCAAGATTTGTGCTCTTGGCTTCCAAGAAAATCTCACTTGTGATGAAGCATTTGAAGGGTCAATCTCATAATTTAGCAGTGAAGATTTTAAACTGGAACAATTTTAACTTGTATCTTAAATTTTCTATCTCAAAAATATTTCCTTATAAAACTTCTCTTGGTTGGAATCTGCAGGTTTCTATATATCTGTATGTTTATATAAGGAGCAACATTTTCACATAGAAAGGAAGAGAGAGGAAAATAATAAAGGTTGTCCTATCTAAACCATACCTGTCATATTAGGAACATGTATATGAAGGGACTGATATAATTTTCAGAGTCTTCAAAAAAGTCTCAGTGGATTATATCCATTACTGCCCATGGCCCTGATTCAACTTATATAAAAGTCAATAGGTGTCCTGGCTGTTTCCTCCACAGCTCTTTGGATCAGGTCCAAGGCAAACAAGAACAGTCAGGGGGAGATGCTACAAATGGTGAAATTTAAAAAAAAAAAAAGGAAAGAAAGAAAAAAGGTGACATGTGGTGGGTACTAGGGAAAATACCCAAATGAATATAGCATATAGTAAATAGTGGTCTTGTGCCTGCAATTCATTGAAAGAATATCACACTTCCTGGGTTTTCAAACTGCAATTGATAGGGTGGAGTTAAAGCTAAATGCCTCACACAAACCCTTTGCCTCTCTTCTCTGAGCAGCGCTTGGCAAGTGAGTCCTGCCTGCCAGTGCCACAGGTACAAGGAGGCGGCTGCAGGTACCGTGCTGCCTTCTCTGGTCCCACCAAAACCCATCTTCCTGTCAGGGAGACTGGCAAGAAGCGGGGCAAGAAAAATCAACCAATTTCTTCAGAGACGCTTTGTGTGAGGGCCCCCTCTTCTCCATGCACAGGCTTGCACAAAAGGGCTCACAAAGGAGAGTGACCTCCTGATCCCCAGCGGTGGACAAAAAAAATAAACGAGAAGTAATCCCGAGGCAGTCCCTGTATGGGTGCAAAGCAATCCTTCTCCCCCCATCCCCTGCCTCACTGTGGTTTATTTATAGATAGACTTATTTGTTTGCATTGTCAAGAAGCAGTAATTCCTAGATTATTTCTTAAGTGTCTAGAGAACAAAGATCAAATGCTGCCAAGTGCACACGTAACAGATAAATGAGAGTATAACACCAGAATCCTCCTTTGTCATGGAAATTGTGTTGGTTTCCTGTTAAGTAAATGAAAAGCAGATGTTAAAAAACATTGCTGGTTGTGTGGATACTGCTTTACTGGGACAGATTATAAAATGGTGAATACTTGGGGAAAGTAGGGTGGGATTAATTTCATTAAAAAAAGAAATAGAGCTGTCACTCACGTGTTACTAGAGTATAGCAGCTTCATCTGGTTGCTTGGATAGGAAATACTAATGAAGATCCTCTCTAGAAAAGAGTGCTCGCAGCAATACTACAAATGCTGGGCTTTTTCTATCTTATAATGGGTACTTTTTGTTATGAACAAAAACTTAACTGGGTCAGAGCTTTTTTATGGGGGG
>VWZD01010232.1:98318-112950 GCA_013396695.1 Sakesphorus luctuosus
GGCGGCAGGGAGCAGAGAGTTGTTTGCATTTGGTTTGTTTTTCTTTTACCCACAATGAAGTCTCTCTAGCAAGCGCCCAATCTTGGCTATCCCACCTCAGCTTCTCCAGAAACTAATCTGTTGGAACTTTCCTTATAATGTCATTTCAAGGTAGAAGGCAGGGAGAGGGAAGGGATTAAAGCCTGCAAGAAGGGGAAGATAGACTGCTGCTTTCCTGTTGCCTCTGTCAAGGAAAGGCTTCTACCAAAGGAGAGAAAACCACTTTCTGAGCATCTCTTCTCACCCTCTGTAGGAATATTATGTGTATTGAGGAGACAGTAAAACAGCAGAGTCAACTAAGCAATGTGTCACCAAAAAGGGCAGGTAGAAAATATGCTATTATTTATAACCCTTCTTGCTTAGGTAGTTCCATGAAACATGCATCTCTCTTCTGTGGGGGTATGAAATATGTGAGATTTAGAATATGCCAACCACAGTACAAAAGACCTGTTGTTTTGGGGGTTTTTTCTCTTTAATTTTTAGATGACTCTCCTGGTTCTTGCTTAGTGTGCAGTCTTTTTAATGACCTGTTGCTGCAGTGCTGCTTCCTGTTTGTACAGTATGTTGACATATTGGAAGTTTGAAAGACTGCCCTGTCTTCTCTGTAATTGATATCAAATATATGTACATATTATACAGATATATGTACATATACAGGCTTTTAACAGGAAGTGGGCAGGGTTGAGGCAGGCTTCAGCTTTAGGCATGGGAGCAGCCCTCCAGGTAGGGAGAAAGATCTCCCCAAGAGTGTAATTCCCTCCAGGTACATCTCCCTCAGAGATGGCAAGGGTGATTTGCAGTGAACAGGGAGTGACAGCAGGACTGGCAGAAACGAAGGTTGGTGCCTTTCTCCAGCCCCACCACTCATCATTAGCATCAGTGCTGCTCTGCTTTTGGAGCAACACTGGATCTAGCTGTGCTGTTCCAGCCTGTAGTGCGTGAATTTACTTTGGCCATCTTATTGTGACTGCTCCTAGTCCACGTAATGCAAGGGAAGCGCGTATTGCAGCCAGTTGCTGAGGAATCCCAGAGAAGGCGTACTTGCACGCTTGCTGGAGAGCTTAACTAATATTTCTTCTTAAGCAGTTAAATCTATTAGGACTGAATGTTCCTAAGATCAAGGCTGGGGATGTGAAATACAGTCATATTTCACAATAATCAACATTTTTGAGAGTTTTCAAAAGTTGAAAATACTCATTATTTTTTATTTGACAAATTCTCAGCTGTTGTTTTTGTGTTTCATCAAGTGTCCTCTAGCTTTGCCTTTTTATTTTCCCATCTGCATTTTTTCCCTCTATAGCTAATGACTAGTTGCAGAAGTGTGTGCCTGTATATGCAAGTTCCATTCATAAAAAAAATCTAACACTGACAATCTGGCTAAGGTAGACAGGTCACTCTAACAGTTTTGCTGAAGTTGCTTCAGTTCATAGGAAGATGATGTGGGTTCAGTAGATAGATGACTGACAGATTTTAACATCAACTCTGACATGAACTTCAACACAAATATACCCTGGAAAATACATATTTTTTCCGGCATGCATGCGGATCAACCTGTGCTTCCTTTTGGTTCTGCTTCTTCTCTTCCTCATTCGTCAAATGTCCATGGTCCACACAGTCAGGACAGGCAAGATTCCTGTATGCAACTGAAAGGTCACATCCTTTTGCAGTTGCTCTCCCCTGCAATCCTGAGGTTAGAAGTGGAATGGCAAGTCGTGAAAGGTTCAGGGCCTTGTTTCTGAATGATTATCCAGCAATATTAATATAAATAATCTGATGCAAAACGGTATTGTAAAAGAAAATATCTTTGCAGTATGTTTCCTCATTAGTTACTCTTGAAACAGAAATACTTAGTGTTTTGCATTGGGACCTTGCTGTTTCCACATCCACTGCAGATAGAAAGTGGAAAAAGAGATGTATGAAAATGTGTAGGCTGTTATTACTTGTGCAATTTGGTGACTGAAGTGAAATTACATTTTTGGTATATGGACCACATGACCAGAGAATCCAAAATGGTTCAAGGAATTAGATTATTTTTTTAATTATAAAGGGTATCAGAGGAACTCCTTGGTGATAGTTTCTTCAGAGAAGTAAACTGGAGAGGCTCAGGAGTTATTCATGCTGAGGACTATGTCTTTTCACATATTTGAGACAACAAAATAGTCTTCCCCTGTGCTGATGCCAGCTCAGTGCTGTAGCTGTAACTCAGTAGAGCATTCTATTGGGCATGATTCACCACTCCAAAACTCTTCAAGAGATGTGGTTTTTTTTTCTTTTTTAATCTTGTTAGCTCATTTCACACAGATAAAATCACTAACCTGAACGATGAGCCTTTGGACACAGGAAGAAGTGGGTTTCCCCACAGGCTCTCACCAGTGGTCCTCCTTGGTGGGTTGAAGGATTCATGAGGAAAGAGCTTAGCCTGTCTTCCAGGGAGCCGATGGGTGTTTTAGTCTTCCTTTCACCAGTTTATCAGTGCATTGAATAGCTGATTCTGAGCAGAGAAGATTATAAAGCACTATATCCCCCGAATATGACATTCTACCAGACAGAAGTACTATTACAATATTTTTAACATCCACTAATACCTTGGGGTTTTTAAGTGCTGCTTAGGAGTGTTTACCTATAGAAAATTTACTTGTATGAGAGAAACATTTTGCTTCTGATTGAACAAAGTTGCTGGGAAAACCATTTTTTTTCTCTCACATTAAAGAAAATAACAGAAGTAAACGCTTTTTTTTTTCTTTTTTTTTTTTTGAGTGATTTCCCATGAGTTATGTGTTTGGCCAGCCCCCCCCGCGGGATTCGGGGGCGGCGGGTCCCGGCGGTGCAAACTGAGCCTCCCCCGCGGTACCCACCGAGAGCCCGCGGGGCTCCGGCCGCTCCCGCGCCTGCCGCTGGACTCCTTGGCAAGAAGGTGGCGCTGGCAGCCCGGGATTGGGATTTCGCCGATCGCGGCTGGTGACTTAGCATTCACAGGGTTACCTTTAAACAACTTCCACGGGCTGCATCAAGTGGAAAAACAACTTCCCTGCAGCTGTTTTATGTTGTTTGGGGTTTGGTGGTTTGCTGTGCTTGTAGTTTTTTCTTGTTCCGATTTCTTTTTTTCTTTTTATTAATGCTTGGCACTTACAAATCCCACTCTTCTGCAAACAGGGTCCTCTCTTCTGCAGTGAAATGCAGCCTCAACTAGTTCACCTCGTACACCACCTTCTTTGTATGCCAGCATTAACCAACTTCGGGAAGCTCCTTGGTTACAGTGGGCTTCTTTGTAAGGAGGGTGCATGGCTGTGGGGATGACCTCTGTGAGCAGTTTTTGTGTCCTTCACCCTCTTGATGGGATGGAGGACACGGTATCCTGGAGGGGGGGGCACGTCCTGTTGTCAGCATCAGAAGAATGTAGTTTTGCTGCCTTAAATGCTTTCAGTGTAACTAATTTTTCTGTTTGGTTTGATTATTTTTGTGCCCACCTCTTGCTTGTTCATATCTAATTCCATGAGTTAGGTACAACTTCATCAAGGTGAGATATCCACTCTTCTCCAGGCTGCCTGTGATGATAAGTATTAATAAGGGCATGATTCTCTTCAGCCTTGAACTTTCAGACATAAAAAATTCATTGTCGTTTTCTTCCCCAACACCTACATTGTTGTGTTTAACCAAACATTTTGGTGAGTAGGAACCACACACGTAGCAGGGCAGCTGACTGCTGTTATTTTCAGCAAGCTTTAGGTGTGTGTGCATAGTGTATATATAAAATACATACTTCCATTTACAAGAAGCTCTAGTGTGCCAAGTATTTCTCCATCTAAGACTCTTTGCAAGCTTTGCCACATTAGCTGACTACAGTTTTCATGTACCATAAAATAACAGTTAGGATATGAAAGGATTAAGTCTTTATATTATCACTGGCTGTGCAAAAGGCCTGTGTGCACATAGCTGGTTTCTTTTTTTTTTTTATCTTGACAGAGTTTTTTATTATTAATTTAACTATGACATTAAAAATTCAGATTCTTAAATCCTATGGGGTATTTTTTTAACCAAAGGAGTAATTTAATAATAAAGTACTATCTTGGTCACAAATTCATCTATATTAATTTCCCTTCTAAAGAAGAGGGAGGGACAGGACAGCAGGAAGAAGGAGGTGTGTATGAACTCAAGACTGCATTTGGCAATTCATATGAGCACTTCCTGCCAGCACAATGGTCACCCCAGTATGTAATTTGTGCAGAACGAGTAGATGATTTTCCTCATAAGCTTTGAGTACAAAGGGTACTGCATGATGCCACCAAGTGCTTAATCCCCAAGGAGTTCTTCAGGCATTTATTTAACACTAATTGCATGTGTAAATGTTCTTAATTTACAGCGTGTGAAAGTTGCGATGAATGCACACAACAGAGGATGTCAAAGTGACGCTTCATGGAAAGATGCAGTTAAGGCAGTGCTAAGTTACTTCTAAATGGGATTAATCATTTATTAAAGTTCAAAGCTCATCAGAGCTCAGGTACAAGCATATGATGACTTGTTATTGTTCAGAAGTAACTGGTGGAGTCGTACCTCTCAAAATTTCTATGATATAACTTAGTACATTACAGTAAATAATGAACTTAAAGACTTAAACAGCTAAGCAGGGTGAGTGATTCAGTTCAAGGCAAAGAGCTTGGCTTGGCAGCCGTTGCAAAAATCCTGCTTGGGCTCTTAATTAGTGCTTGTATTGTAACAGAGCTCTGGAGTCCCAGGCACTGTACGGAGCTGTAGGCAGGGGGTGGGGGTGCTGGGGGCATCCCTGCCCTAGAGCTTGCAATAGCTTCAGCCCACAAGATGTGGGAACAAATCAGTCTTACAGGGCACATAACATCCATAGAGGTCTCAGGACAGGTAGGTGGCATTCTTTGGAAAGGAACCTGCAGCCCTGATGCCCAGAGTGCTGCCAGCTATTTTCCACTGGTGGAGTTAAAATTTTGATCTTCTGCATGATCTTGAATTTCACCATAGATATACGCACAGGAACACAACAGCTGGCACTCCTGAGCTTTCTGGAAAAACTCTCCAGTCCTAGTTTCTCTCTGTGCTGGGTGTCACAGTCAGGGCAAAGTAGCTCAGGAAATCATGCAATGAAGACAATGATACTTTTTGTGACATGATTATATACTCTAAAAACATAATTGTCTACAAGCCCTACTTTGTCATGCAAACTGTGCAAGCTCACAGAAGTAACTCTGAATGGGGGAAAACCTGTTGTTTTACAGTATCTATTGACAGGGACAAAGTTCAGGAGACCCAGGTTCAGTCATGCACCCCACCCAGCTCAAGAACAAACAACTCACATAACTTTACACTGTAAGAGATGTATCAGTCTTGGTATTTCTCTGGTTCTACAGTGAATGCTAATGTTTATACAATCTTAGTACTTTCAGAGAGGGAGTAATTCCCACAGGGAATTAGAGTGTGAGAATGCATCTGGAAAGACAGTCCAGATAGAATTTGTCACAGAGAGTGGGAAATGTGAAGGCTTGGACATGAATTTTCTTATCCATCTATGAGATGTCTTGAGCTTTTATTAGCTACACAAATAACACTGATTGAATTTGAGACTGGGGACTTAAAATATTCACTTTTTTCCCCCCCTGAAAAATAGATAAGTCTATTTATGCCCATTGTGAATCTGTCTAAATTTTACACAGTTTCATGTCTTCGAGTTGAGTCTTGATTTTCCTTTCAATTATGAGGAATAATATGAAGAGGAATACCTCTTCTTCGGCTGTGTAGGGCTGTGAAGGCTTTATTTTCAGACATGGTAGAAAAAAAATTGAAGTGTTTAATTTGCCAGACTTCCATGGTAAAGACCAGAGCCACATAAAGGGCTAAGCATCCAGTCATATTGTGTTTTGGTGTTCCCTACATAGTAAAATCCATAACATTAAATTCAGTGCCTTTGGCGTGGACAGACTTATCTGTGTCAGAATGGGAATGACAATACTGAGGAACTGGCGAAAGAGTCATCTCTGGATCCTGGCAGGCCATGATAAAGAGAGGCATGTGTTTCAAATTTAGCCCCACATCTGTACTTATAACTAAACATTAAAGTGGGTTTTTTCAGCCATCTTAAAGGATGTGAAAAAGGACAGAAGAAAAGTTAATCATATCTGGATGTCAAAAGCAGCAGTTAATGTGTATGTGAGGTGGGTCTGCCTGACCACAGGAAAAAACCTGTTGCAGTGGGAGAAAACTGAAAGGTCAGTACCTTTGGATGTCTTCAGACTAGGCCAGATAAAGAGGAGCAACTCTGCTCTTACCAGCAGGCAGAGTTGCACCAGGACACATTTAGGTAATGTCTACTTGGGTGCTGTGTTTAAACTGATTAAGTTGTACCAGAACTGTAATGGAGACCAATTTCTCACTTTTATTTCAAAAGTTCAGCCATTTCAGCACTCAGCTTGTGCTGGGCTGTCTGTTCCATTGCATAGCAGAGGTGCATGCAGTAGCATTTGCAGCGCTCTGTGATCTGCCAAGGCATGTGATCCATCAGTAAAAGACAGGGAGGTACAGAGGTATCCTTGGAGAGAGAGGTGATTGCTCTTCTGATGGGATGCTGCTGAACACATGGAAGGGGTCATAGGGACTGCAGAACTAACTTTGGCTTGGAGGCAGCTGTGAGGAACATGGAACAGGCTAGTCTTAGAGTAGGTGGGAGGACCCAAAGGGGCTTGGGTACTGCTGCTACTCACAGTATAACTGGACTATGTATAAGTGCCACTGTTCTAAGGTCACACCTGTGCGGACATAGATGTTGAAGGAAGAGCTACATGTAAAATCTTTCCTCTTCTATCCTGTCTGATCTATTTATTTGGAAGGGTTTATGTTTAACTAGTTAACCTCCTAGATTTCATTATTATAGGATCACAGAATAGAATCAATTGGGTTGGAAAAGACCTCCAAGATCATCAAGGCCAACCCTTGGTCCAACTCCAGTCCCTTTACCAGATCATGGCACTCAGTGCCATGGCCAATCTCAGTTTAAAAATCTCCAGGGATGGTGAATCCCCCACCTCTCTGGGCAGCCCATTCCAATGCCTGATTACTCTCTCTGCAAAGAATTTTTTCCTGATCTCCAACTTCAATTTCCCCTGGCAGAGCTTGAGCCCGTGCCCCCTTGTCCTATTGCTGAGTGCCTGGGAGAAGAGACCAACCCCCACCTGGCTAGAACTTCCCTTCAGGTGGTTCTAGACAGTGCTGAGGTCACCTCTGAGCCTCCTCTTCTCCAGGCTAAACAACCCAATTATTCTATTTTATTTTTCAGTTCTAAAGGTTTTCAGCATTTTCTGGTAAACAATCTCCAAGAGAAAGCATAGATAGAGCTAGCTTCAAAACTGGCTGGCCCAGTGTCTTACCATAAAGTACTATTAAAGCAAATATGATATGTCTTTTTGTACCCTCTTTAAAAACCCATCATGCTCCCAAGTGTGGGTTTGTGCAAAAGCAAGCCTTTTGAAACCAGAAACATATAAAAATGAATTTTACAATTAAAATAAAAATTGACAGTGTAAAAGTAAGACACTCATAGTAAGGACAAAGCCATCCCTCCTATGAGGTGTTTATAATCTGACCATTATGGAGAACTGCAATCTGCCATTAGCAGTATAAGCAGACTGACTTTTATGTCATTTCAGTACCTTATTAAAGACTATTCATATTGACTGGTGTAGGGTTGTGCCAGAGGTAAAATATTATTCAAGATAAAAAAGAATATACAAAGTCATGCCGTTAATGGTTTCTAAAGTTTCACCATTACGGTGTGTATGCTTATAGTTCCCCCATTGACACCCTTTAAATGTCCCCAGTAAAATATGATATAAGCTTTTAAGGTTCCCCAAATAAGCATTTAAATGGATCCATAATAACAAACATTAAAAACAGGGAGTTTGAGAAGACATTATTTAGAATTGATTTTACTGTTGGAGGACAAGGTTCTGAAGTGGACCTACCTTTTACAAGGCAATTCGTGTGCATTTTCATGGAGTTTTGAAAAACTAACATTTAAGCAGCTGGCTCTTAAAATACCTTTGTACCATACAGATGTATACATTTATCCTGGAGGAAAGATGGACAAGAAGGACAATTATAGGATTTCTCTTTTCCCCTTCATTTTCCCTTCCCTTGTCACTCCTGCTTTTGCCCAAAAGGAAAAAGCATCGCATTTCAGGTCCTAGGAAGTCACACTTGCCCTGTTTGTTCTCTGATAGAGGCCTATAAACAGAGACATTCAGTCTGTAAACAAGTCAAGCTTACAAAGTGACTGAAAGATAACAGTCCCCCATCTAGCAGTGGGAGAGAAGGGAGAGAGCAGGAGTGGGGGGGATGATAGAGAGTCTGCAATAAAAACAGGAAGGTCTCTGTTGGTCCTCTTGAAGTTAGTGGTTAAAAACATCAAAGCGTAGTGTGTGCTTTTTTCAACCAGACTGCTGTGTCACTTTATAATTCTTCATAAAACAGCCAACCAGCCACTAACATACTGCAACTGTTAGTGTGAGCTGTGCTTTGATTTAGAGGAACTGTATCCTGCTCCAGGCATGTTAAGCTAAGGAATCTCTTGTAGGTTTACTTGGCATGCTGTGTGCCATTGAAGAAAGTGTAGCTTTCCACAGCTGCTAATTGCAAGCTGTTCAGGATATTTTCCTTTCATTAAAAAAAACCAACTCACAAATGTATTGCACTCTCCTTCGCTCTCATTCCCCAAACTCCAATAATTTTCCCAGGCTCTGAAGTCTTTGGAGTTTCCTACATTGAAATTTTAAGTGGAAAACACGATGGCAATGGAAAGGAAGGAAAAAGAACTACACTGTATGTATCAAAGCAAAATGTACATATTCTCAGCTTGGTTCTAAGAAATATAAATTATTCAGCAGCTGCTTCAACAGAGAGATATTTTACAAGTTCAAAGGCAGGAAAGTACATCAGTTCTCTTAGATGGGGGAAGGTGTCTTGTTCTCCAAAAATAAGAGATTCAAAAAATTGCATGGAGCTCATCTGCCCTTGGAAAAGCAGCCAATAATGATAGATGAGAAGAGAAGCAAAAAAAGGTGGGACCCTTTAAAATGAGAAGAACAGCAGCATTGCTCTGGGAGTGGAATAGTGAACTTTCCTGCAAACACTGTCAGAAGTTTCTCTGCAGTGTGCTGCACAGGCAAGTCACTGCTGTTTATTATTGCTCAAAAAGCTGACTTACACCAAACAGCATTTGGGTTTACCTTTAGCATAGGAAGAAGAAAGCAGTAACAACTCTGTAGGTGAAGAGAGCAGTCAGACTAGAGTTAGCTTTTGGCCTGTACTAGAGCAGCCTGGTTTGAGGTTGGAGGCTAGATTTTTTAATAGCTTTTCTCCAAGGGAATAGCTGGTGCAAGATTTTCCACTCTTGTAGGGATTAGTTGTGTAGGAGGTGTTGCTGTAGATGGGAAGAGGAGTGGAGACAAATGTCCTAAATGGAGGAAGTGATTGGTGCCGATGTGCTGCGTTACCAGATATGATAGGTAAAATTTCATGTCTGGATGATGATTTAAATTTCCTCCAGCTGTGAATTGGGATTTTAGTCTGGAACCTTCCCTACTGATCAAAGCTAGCAAGCACTCCCAGCAGTGAAGATGCAGTAGAGATTTTAAATGGAGGTCAGAAATGCAGAGCTCATTCAGGGCATATGTGTTCCATGGGCTTCTGTGTACAGGCAGAATTTGAACAGACCACCGGTTGCCTCCACAAATTGAGACACTTGAAAAAGTTCTTTCCTCTGGCGTAACTTATTAATAAAAAGTCAAGTACTTAAACTGATAACTAGTGATTTCTGTAAGTCTTTCCTAAAGGATATTCTCCTTTATATATTATTTTTATTTTTTTTAATCTTGATCACATCCTACATATACTTCCACTGAAGGAAAAATCTGTTCCTCCTTTTAGTTTTTAATAACTGAAAAATTAAATAGAAGGCAACTTCAACTTACATGTCCTTCCAGGTGAACTTGTATTTCTATAAGGTGCTGATGCTTGCTTCCAAAATGTATATTTATTTTGTGCAATCAACTGTTCATATATTATCAGCTCTTCTAAAAGTGTCTGCTCCAAATATAACCAACTGCAGTAATGAGATATAGTAATCACAGAATCTGCTGAGCTGGAAGGGACCCACAAGGATCACTGAGTCCAACTTTTGGCCCTGCACAGGACCATCCCCAAGAGTCACACCATGCACCTGAGAGTATTGTCCAAACACTTCCTGAACTCTGTCAGGCTTGGTGCTGCGACCACTTCCCTGGGGAGCCTGTTCCAGTGCCCAACCACCTTCTGGGTGAAGAACCTCTTTCTAATATTCATCCTCAACCTCTCATGACACAACTTTAGGCCATTCCCTCAGGTCCTGTCACTGGTCACCACAGAGAAGAGATCAGTGTCTGCCCTCCCTCTTGCCCTCATTAGGAAGTTATAACTGCAATGAGGTCTCCCCTTATTCTTCTTGTCTCCAGGCTGAACAGACCAAGTGACTTCAGCCACTCCTCATACAGCTTCCCCTTAGGGCTATTCACCGTCTTCATTGCCCTCCTTTGGACACTCTCCAAGAGTTTAATATGTTACATTGCAGTGGCCAAAACTGCACGTAATATTCAAGGTGACTCTGCACCAGTGCAGAGCAGAGTGGGACAATCACCTCCCTCAATATGAATGCAGCTTTTGTTTGTAGCATAGAATAAATCAATAGACCTGCAAATTATTATTATCACTTTTGAGTGATAGTGTACTAAAAAAAGGGCTACAGTTTTCCTCTGTTCAAGCTTCCATTCATATCAGCTTGAATTGAGACTTTGCTTTTAACTGATGGGATATGTGCCTAAAGGCACTTAAAGGTGAACGTGCATGCACTTGTGCAGACAAACGTGTAAAAAAGTAGGTAGGTATATGTGGGTTAAAGAGCATTCCTGTTAGGGAACTTCAAAAGGTTCAAGTATTGGTTCTTTAAGGAAGTTCATGTAGTGTCTACCTGTTACAGACCACGACTTCAATACTGTTCCCCAAAGTGTTCCCTTGGAGTCCCTTGTAACTTTTTGCAAAAATGTCACAGTCTTGGTTACAACCCAATTGATGTAAAAGTTTATTATTACATAATAGAAGAACTTGCCATCACTGGCTAGTCCAGTGGCAGAAACTCATTGTGAAAGATAATGGAAACTTCCTGAGTAGAAGCCTAATTTTTGAACACATACTCATGTTTCAGAAACTTATTCAAGACACATCACTGCCTAAAGGGGCTAGTGGAAGGTGAGAACTGAAGTTGCCTGGCAGTTTAGAGATTTTGTTGGGTTTTTTTTCTTCCCTGTAGAAGTTCACTTGCAGTGTGAAAAACTTGAGTGAATAATGAAACGAAGTACTTGCATGCATCTATCAGATAAAAGCCACAAAGTTACTTCAAAGGTATTAGTGCATCTTTCTGTTTGCTTTTCATGCACATTCATATGCATGACGTTGTGTTTGGAAGACCATCCATGACAGAGAAATTCCAGAATGCTTGTATGAATAAAAATGAGCAAATGTTGATCAGATGTTCATACAACAAGCAGCTTGCTCAGTTCTCTTGCCTACTTTTCAAAGCTTGTTGTTCATTTGGAGCAGACAAAACACAAAATGATGAGGATTTGGGTTTTGTTAAGAAACACCTAGATACTGTGTGCAAGGATTCATTTTTGGACATGTGCCTTCTAAAATATATTAATGAGATACATTCATAGACACATAAGTAGCAAATGCACTGAGTTTCACTGAAGTATCTTTGCGAATAAAAAAGTCTGTTTTCTGTTGGTAATTAACACCTGTGTTGGACCACAAGTACCTGTACATTTTTAAAGCTAACCTGAGAGTATTGGATGCCTCAGGAACCTGCCATATTTTAGGTAACTGAGATCCAAGAATCTAGTTTCCTTTTTCTATATGTCACCTTGAGGTTTCTGTTTTGTTTTGGGTTTGGGGTTTTTTTTGTTGTTGTTGTGGTTGTTTGTTTTGTTTTTTAATACTCCTGAGGCTGATCAACACTCCAGAGTTCATGAAGGGTTTGGACAATGCTCTCAACACCTGGTGTGATTCTTGGGACTATCCTGTGCAGGGCCAGCAGTTGAACTCCTTGATCCTTGTGGAACCCTTCCAACTCAGGATATTTTATGATTCTATAAACAACCATGAAAATTTTCTTCAGGAAGAACTATTAATTCTAAGTTTAGGTGGTGCTAAACCTAGAGGTATTGCGTAAATCTTACCTGCTGCAGTTTCTGTAGAAATGTGTATGCCAGCAAAACCATTGAAGTTAATAGGGGCCTTACTAGTAATTTAAATCTACTTTGATTTGGGCTACTCATATCTTATTGACAGAACATTTCATTTTTCTCAGTGTTTTGTATACTCTGGGGTTTTTTGTCTTCTCACCTCTGAATGGGTGCATTTGGGTGCAGCTGACAAGGCTGTTGTGCTGAGAGCCAAGGCATGCTTACTCACCAGGCTTACATGCAAATCATTGATCTCAACTAAGCTAAAGGAATACCAGCACAAATTTGCATGTGTAAAACTAATCCACAGAGTATTTGGAAATTCTGTGGCACATGAGTTGTTGAATAAAAGCAAGATCCCACATGTGATTGTTTAGGAAAAAATATTGTGGGCAAACAAAAGTTTTTGATACTCCAATAAACTAATTTCTTACTTAGAAACCTGCATCAGCAAATGCATTTTTCTTCATCACTGTCATATATTGAAAATATATATGTATGCGTTTTTCTTGCTATTATTTTTATAATTAGCATACAATAAATAATAATAGTAATTATTAATATTAAGAAGCTGATGGGTTAGCACATGTTTTTCTTGTTTGTGAGCATCATCTGTAAGAGAGCACAAAATAATAACGGTGTCACTTCAGAAAGGTGATCTGACTTCTCAGCAGGCATAAAGGAGAACAGAGAGGGCTCTGTGGTTTGTTTTCATCTCACTGAAAGCCTGGAGAGCTGTGGATTTTATATGGCCAGGGCTTGGCAGAACAGAGCTTTGTCTTGATAACTCAAAATGACTAGATCATGCCTGGTAGCTGGTCCTGGAAACCTGACCCTTGTCACAGGCTGACTACATCAATTTGCAGTAGATTGATGATGTATAGACTGTGGGTGCCCCAGGGGAGACCCAAGAAAGGTCTGAGAAACATTGTATTGTTAATCCATACCCCTCATTAGCTTCTGCTGTGCTGGTATTCAACTAGCTGGCGAGGCTAGAGGAGCTGGAGGGAGAATGTAGTGTTGTCTGGCGTTGTTATTGTTAGTTGCCTTTTGAATGAAGGGATGCTTTAAAATACCTGTTCTTCAAAGTTTCTTACATCAAAACTGGCAGGATTCTTTATTTTCCTCTACCCTTCTTGTCAAGTGCCTGGAATTCCTAGATTTTCTTTGTATATTGATTTAGTGCTCTCCCCTCAACAGCCCAAGCTTTCTCTCTTCCCAATAACAGTCTCTCTCTATCCTATTTCAAGTAGTGGCAGGCAAATTATGAACGCTGTAATCAATTTACATTTCACTTCCATTCGTCAGCTCTCGTACTGCCAAAGGAGACTGCAGCTCTGCCTTCACTGTTTCTTTATGTACTTCAAGATGTGTTGCTTAACCATTTCTGCTCAGGGCAGTGCAAGGTTCTGATTTGAAGAAGGCTGTAGTTTTAAACATGGTTTCCATCAAACAGTAACATCTTTGTCAAACTTCAACAGAATTAACCTTAACTGCCAAGGAAGTTTTGACTGCCATCATAAAAATGTTTGATTAGTGTTAATAATTTATTAAATTGGTTTGTCCTGACACTGCCAACATGTTGGAAATCTCTCAACCATTAAAACATTAACAGAGGCTGTAATACAATGCTCCTTCTGTTCCACATTTTATTTCAAGACCACATTCTTATGAGCCTGGTTCTGTGGTGTTCCAATATGCTCTCATTAGAACTGCATTAAAAGATGAAATATGACAAATATTAAAAAGCGTGGGAATATAGAGTAGAGCATGGTGGGTGTACTCTTGTGGGCAACTCTGCTGCAATTAAATTTTTGCAAAGCAAACCTGGTTTTGCAATGTGGGGAAATAAAATTACTAGGAAAGTATTTAACTGAAACAGACCCAATATGTTTGATTGCTTTGTCTAAAATACCTCCTAAAATACATAAGCTTAGTTAGAATTTCTACTAAAATGGGAAAGCTGATATTGTGTCTGCTTATGCTGAAGCATGCTGTTCAATTATATAAGAAACAAAGTCCTATTTGAGGAAAATATTAACACCTAGAGAACAGATTGATCAAATTTTTCTTTGATAGTTTACATCTGCACTTGAATTGCCAGTGGTAGGAGCTCTCCTGTGTTCTAGCAGAAACACCTGTTTTGGTTCATGCAGCCTCAGGTATTGCATGTAACATATTTTGTACAAAATGCCATTAAAACAACAACAAATGTTTGCTTTATTTTTCCAACTGTATGGAAGGTAGTTGAAATGGAGGCTCAGTTTATCCTTTGCAATTTGCTGATAATACTAGTGAAATTA